>NW_010578594.1:171335-185892 GCF_000705375.1 Tinamus guttatus
TGCTCTCTGACCCAATCTTCCTCTACCCAGGGCAAGTCTTCCTCTCCACCAGCTTCTTCTCTTGTCCCTAGGGCCTGGGGCTCTAAAGGGCTGCCCTTGGTAAACACCGAAGCAAAGAAGGCATTGAGCAACTCTGCTTTTTCTGTGTTATTTGTAACCAGGGTGCCCATCCCGTCTTCCAGCAGACCCACGTTTTCCCTGATCTTCCTTCTGCTGTTAATATATTTGAAGTTTTTCTTGTTATTCTTAACGTCTCTTTCCAGATTGCGTTCCAACCACGCCTTAGCTTTCCTTGTCGCATCTCTGCACTCCCTGACTACGTTCCTGTATTTCTCCCAGAGGGCCTGTCCTTTTTTTCCACATTCTGTATACTGCCTTCTTCTGCTTGAGCATTGCCACAAGCTCCCTGCTCACCCTCGCAGGTCTCCTGCCCCCTCTGCCTGACTTCTTACACACAGGGATGCCCTGTTGCTGGGTGTGGAGGAGTAGGCCTCAATGTGGTGAGAGCTGTGAATTCCTCATGCCGTTGCTATGTCCGCTGCCTCCATCACAGATTTTGTGCCCAAACTCACAGCTCCCGTGGTTGGTTTCTCTGCAGAAGCTGCTGCAAAGGGGCGGACAGCACGGAAAGCTGCAGACCATGCACTGGTGCAGCAACCCTTACTGAATATCAAGCAATTTTAAAGAACCAAAATTACCAAGATCAAACCCTTCCAGTAAAACTGATGTAGTGATTTACTTAAGAAGCTGAAGAAGTCTCAGGGGACATGAACAGCGTTCCCTGGACACAAAAATTGTTTCTGTGGTAGATATGGCAACATGGTGTATAGCTGCTGTATACAAACCCTTGCCCATTTTCCACACATAAACCTGTTTGGTTAAACAAATTCCCGGTTTCCTATTCAGTTAGACAAACACTCCTCTTTCCCCCATGAGAAGTCAATACTAAATTATATGAAAAAAAAATATAGCAAATAGAAAGCTATTATATAAGCATTAAAAAAGCCATATATATAAATCCAAGTGCTTCTCATCTTTAATGGTAGGCATGTTATATATAATATAAAACAGCTTTACAATATAACATTCAAATTTATAATTCAATGTAAACAAAGTAGAATTTGGGGACTTTTAACAAAGAGTGACAGGTACAATTTTGTATAAAGAAAAGCCTTATTACTTTTTTTTTTTTTCTGGTAAGGAATGCAAAGGGTACTTTAAAGCTGACAGCACTTCCCGAAACAAAATGTAACTCCATTTGATGGAACCGAATGACCGTTCAGCCAAGCTCCCTGCAATACCACACTCAGGAACCTGCCACGGGTGCATTTGCACAGCTGACAGAATTCAGGTCAGCTCCATCCCTTAAATAACTGTCCTCTTCGGATGCTTTTTATCGTTTAGTTTCATTCTGACATCAGCTAGTGGAGTAAAACCATAGTCATTCAAAATTATTAACTTCCTTCCAATAATAAGCCAATACCAGTGGCCTAATAGCTGAAAGTTTAATTGTTTCTACTTAATTCAAACTCACCTACATTTTCTTTGGAGCATGACATTGGCTATGGATAATTCACTTATCAATCAGCAATTAAATGTACATGATCATTAATACTATATACTTCACTGTAGCAATAAAAAATGGTACCAGTACTCATATGAAACATAATTACTTTTTAAAATCAGTTATCAGCTGGCAGGAAATGTGTTCACTTTTTCTATTAAGGCCTCCAGGACCTGGAAGAAATTTTATCTTGTTTCTGGGGAACTGAGAAGAAGAAACATTCCACCTTTTTTTTCTTTTGATTTGGCAATTATTAACATCTATTTTTTTAATGGTGGCAATTCATTAAGATAGGAAAAAAAAAAAGCAGTACAGTTCAACAATAACAATTCCCAAAATCTCACACCTTGTTCAACTCTAAAAGTACATCTTGAAAAAAAGGAAGTAGCTGAGACTAGCAAATTAAATAAATAACAGTAATATTTTAGCAATAAATATTTCTTATTATACATGAAGTTATTAGCTTGAGGGTTTTTTTGTGTAATTTACATGCTTTTTGTATTGACATTTATTCATTACTGTAACACATGCAATAAAGCACAAACTGCTTCAGATACCTGCTACTTTTTTAGTGAAAATGTGACAAAAATTCCATGAAGAAGTATCAACACAATTGGATTAATAAATGTAGTTGCATGTACATGAAATGGTGATATGTAATTTTTAGAAAATTCATTTGTAATATGGAATTATATCTCCTGAGTGACGTAGGCTGAAGCAAACACTCAGCTTCCCCTATGCTCTCTAATTTGGGTACCTACAAACTATGGCACGATAAGCAACAAGGCGTGGGGGAAATGAAAATAGCAATCTCTCAGAACAGCTTAAAACACTGTCAATAAAGAAATAAAGTCACCAAAACATCCGCACGAGGAGCGAGATGGATATGTCTGGCCCCCTGTGCAAAACTGCCCATCTCGGACTTGCTGTTATTCTCATGCAGCTTCCTTAGAAGCGCACTGAAGATGCTGAATTCCTACAAAATTGAGGATCTGTTCCAAGCGTTGCTATTTGCTAAGTCTAAGGACACTTCCTTGACCTGCTTGGGTAATAGGACAGACAGCAGCCTGCATCTAAAAACGCGCAGACTTTGGTGAAGAAGTGGGTGTTGGAGGGGGATGCAAACAAGCCACGTTTGCTGCTTTCCATTTCCATTGCCCACTGCCGTGGTGGAAGCGGAAGAAAAATCTAACCAAAAAAACAGTATTTTGAAATACAGATGGAAATTTTTGCAGAAAAAAATATAGAAAAACAGAAATTGAAAATACATATTTTTAAATTACTGAAGATGTCCTTCTACCAATCTTTAGGCGTAGCTAGAACAATAAATCATTTCAGCAGAGAATCAAGCATCTTACAGTACCATGTGATTTTTTTAAGTACCATTAGTAATGCAGCTACCATAGAAAGGCTACAGCTCCAAACAAAAAAATACAAAATGCAGCTCCCCCACTCTGCTCCTATATGTTTCACTCTGCTGCAAATCTCCACAGAACACAAAATTACCACAAAGCAAGAATACAGAAAATCTTCTGCATGGACTCACTTTTCCCCCAGAGATATTCCTTACCGGCATTTGGCAGTCTATACTTTAAAATAACATTAAAAATAAATGAGCAAGCAGCACTGCTCCTCTATTAATCCATCAGGCTTTTGGACAAAACGTAGATATCCAGTTCCTGCTCCGAGCAGCAAGGCATTTGTGATGCTGTTTATGGAAACTTTTCCGTGTTGTAAAAAAGAGAACCAGTGTTTAAGAATAATTCTTTAAGGAATGTTCTGCTTCCCCAGTTTTCAAGGAAAAATCAACCACTCATTCATTTTAGAATAAATGGTCTATTGTACTCTCAGAAGAGTTTCTGTAAGCCAAGAGTTATATATGAAAAACAAGAAGGGCAGAGAGGATTTTTTTTGAGGGAAGGCACATTTTTAAGTGGTGCCAACATTTCTATAAACACCCAAGTGGGCTCTGGAGGCCTTCAGTACTTTGCAACTGTAGATGAAGGTCTGTGGTGCCTATTAAACCAGCCACCACACAGCCAGCCTTTTCTGTAACCTTTTTGTACTTCGGACTAATATATATTTACTAATATAAATATAGCATAACTTAAATAATCCTAATGCAAAAGTGACACCTAATTTCTACACTTAAAGACTATATGTGGTCCTTTTCAAAAACACTCAATTTCTGTCAGCTCCTCATCCCATACTCAGGAATTATCTAGGTCCCATAACCTTAATGGTGCAGTGAAGTTCAATTAATAAAAGATCAATAAAGCAGCTACTGGACACTTCCCAGCTCACACATGGCCAGCTAAAGAAGAGTTCACAGTTTACTTGAGAACTTTTTCTGAGAACTTCCATACGACTGTTATTCTGAATAGCCCACAGTGCAAATTGCCGCTGTTTTATGAAGCTGCAACATGATCATATTTTTAAGGAGCTTAATTTAAAAGGAAATTCCTATCTCACTAAAATAAAAATGTATTTTATTTTGTGGTAATAAAGACAATATGGCACTTAATGGAAAATGCTGCATATAAGATGAATACAGTAGGAAAGTCCTAAAGCAATCTCATATTTTGAGAATTTTAATTTTCTTGCATCTTACTTGAATCTTCCCCAAAGCTTGAATTTTACTGTGGTACAGGTTTGCCTTTACACATTATCCTTAAATATTTAAACTAAAAATCCTTACATTACAAATTAAATATTCACAATCAGTAGATTTTTAAACACATTGGTCAACCCCCATAGTGCTGTAATCAAACTTTTTTTCTTTCTCACCATAAATAATAGCAAGTAACACTCTGCAAAGTGAGTATCAAGCACTTATGGAGGAACCAAATTCAATATAAACATTGTATTACAGCAGTGCTCAAACAGGTGCAAATATGTAGTTGTACATTGTGAAATACAAACAGCATTTTTAAAAATAGTTCAATACAGGAATCCAGCACAAAAACAAGTTACTAAGTCTAACTGATGATTCTCAGAAGGGAAATACTCTAACAAATTCTGATGAATCCTTAGCATTTACGCAGTACTTCACCTTTTACAAGTGCTACACAAATGCTATCCAGTTAGAAGGATGAACTGTGTTTTTCAAAGGCAGAGCACAAGTCCAGCGTGAGTGGTGATCAGATGAACAGCACCATGGCAGCAGAAACAGAATTTAAGAATTTTCAGTACTACAGAGAGACTGAGTACTTTATAAACAGGTTGTCTACACGGGAATTGTAATGGAAGACCACACGTTTTAAAAGGGGAAAGTGCAGACAGACATCATTACCATCCATGAAACGTGTTTCCAGACCACAAGGAATTGACACTGGAGCTTTAACTCCATAACCTTAGGATCCCAGCTTAGAAGCTAGGCATAAGGAAACTTTTCCCAGTGATAAAGCAATAGCTTATGTTTGAATGCAAACAATTTCCAAGATCCATCATCCTTATACATCAATGTGGATTCCGTGTTTTATAGACATTAATTCTCTAGTGCCTGTTAAGTACATAATAAAGGAACATAGATGAGGTAAAGATGCTGTAATTGCCACATACAGCCAGTATGGCAAAGGCGGAGTTTTTCCAAGTGGACAGAGCCAGAGGCCATGACGAATCCCATCACGGACATGATGGGAAGTCCAAGACATGAACAACATCCAGGGAAGAAAGCACCATGAGTCCTTTAGCCTCAGAAGGTACATAATAAACTTTAAGGTCAGAGCCACAACAGGAATCACAGTGGAACAATGAAGAAAGGGTCTCTGTGGAAGCGTCAGGGCAGCCTGCAGAAAATAAAAATATAATTGGCAATGGCTACAGGCGAGACATGAAAAAATACTTCATGGACGTTTAGAGGTCTATTATCAAGTGGCTGCATGGTAGAAGGTGGTATTTTTTCTTTCCACTTTAATTGGTGAAATAAGCAGCAACAATAGTAAAACAGGGAACAGAGGGATGAAGCACCAGATTTGCTATTTAGTCATGCAGCATACATTAACTTGTACAGTATACAATGATATTATGTACCATTTCAAGACAACTTAAGAGAAAAGCATACATTTGAAATATCTTATATGCTTTATTCATACTCAGAGAGACATTGTGAATTATATTACTTACCCTCTGTGATATACTAGCTTGCCAACATCTAATATGAAGCAGTAGTGTCTAATACCACACCAAGAACATGACTAAATTTACATAAATGTTGATTGCCTTGGCAAAGTATTCTTTATTGACATGGAAGAGATAACGTTCGAGTAAGTTGTGATCGGGGGTTCTGATATTAGCAACTTGCTTTATATTCCTTCAATTAAAGTCTGATATTTGATTTTAATGAAGGTGAATGTCTAGCTAGTAAGTCTTCATTACAAACAGACTGAATTCAGCCTTTTGAAGAAGTGATAACACACATACTTGAGAAAATATTCTGGATATACTTATTAGCAACAGCTGGAACTATCTCCATAAACTGAAAAAAAGGCAATAAAGGCACATTTCTAGAAGATCTAAACCGGTAAGAAATGACAAGCATAGCACATAAAGCATAAATGCACAAGAACAAAGCATAAGCATAATGTCAAGCATTTTGACAGAAAGCAGGGTAAGCCCCTCAGCAAACTCTGGTTACCAAATGCCTAGGAACTAACATTTACCAGAGCAGCAGCATGACTTTATAATTCAGCAGCAAAGATGCTTCGATGGTCACTCTTCAATAACTGCTTCCTACCTTCTGGCTCTCCTGAGGTCTACAATTTGAAATATAAATTTTTGCTCATTCATTTTGCTTTGTGACCTCCTGGAGATTCACCGGACTAATTCACAGGAATTTCTGTCCCATTAACATAATCATGGTTTGCAGACGCAATATTGTCTCAACTTAAATGTTGGTGAATGTTTGGAAAGACAGTAACAGGCACTGACCTAACAACATCAGGTGCATCAGGTTATGGTGGGCACACATTGCTGCATCTACTGCTAGAAGCAGAGCAGCAGGACACAACTAACAACCTGACAACTCACACCAGTGTTAACCAGTGTTAACCGCCCCAGGATTCGGCTACTATTGAATCTCAATTGCAAAAATCAGGAATAGCTTCAAGTTCTTGAGCTCCTGTGGGTGTTTCAGACAAACGTTTGGGCACTGCTTTCTCTGCAAGGACACTCATGTAAAGAGAGATGTCTGAATTCAAGCCAAGAAAATAGGAGACGGGAAGTTATGGATTTCCTTGGGACATAATTGGCTTTGAATAAGGGTACAGGCCATGTTAAAAGTCTTGCAGAAAGCTTTGCTCCATTAGCTTCCTCCATGTTGGCCTAGGACTCTCAGGCAAGCAATTGGGAAAACACTCACAAGTACAAAAACAGTCACGCAGAAGTCTCGTAACACTTTCTCAACCAGTTTTAACTGTCACATTATAAAGCCCACTCCTTTGACTTGGTGCAAATATAATAGCTTTCGTGCATTTTTCATATAAACAGCTTGTTCAAAGATTAAAGTAGAAAAATCTTGTGATAGTGAAATTGTTTTTCATGTAGCCTGCAAGGTAGTTGGATTTCATTACTGTCAGCAAGAGGGTATAAATAAGACTTCTCAGCAAGAGAGTCCATATGGACTAAAACGTCCTGCAAAAATGGATTTGTATGAACTGCCCTTCACAGGAACACATTTTGGCAGATCCTATTCAGTGGTCACAGCCTCTGCACATTTGCAGGGGGAAGGAGGGCAATTTTATAATTGCAGTATGATCATTAGGCTTCTTTCTCTTTTACACTCAGTAACTAGAAAAACAATTCCTTAAGTGAGGATGCCAAGCCCACGTATTTCTGTTTAGAAACACAAACTTTTAAGCTTTCTCTAACACCTCACAGGCAAATCTGTTTAGAAGTCATCAACTCTTAACAAATGAGTACAAGCCTTGTCTACCTCAACCTGGAAACATGAAGTGGCACGAGGCAGGCAGATTTGGGGAGGTTTACCATGAGGCGCCAGGCTGCAGTCACTACCTATATTTGCTTATGACTCAAATAACCCTTCCCATACGCCTAGAAGTTCCGTCAGGGGCACATCCCAGCACCTCTCCTACACCAAGATGAGATGCTGGAGACAGGCACAGCAGTGTGAGCTCCCTCGCAAGTGGGAAGCTGCAAATTTTGCACTAATTCTAGACTACCTGCCCTGAAAGCTCCATAACAACAACACCAGTAACGATAATGAAACCACAAAGAAGAGCACAGGAGCCAGGCTGTCTGAGCAGCATGCTGAGATGGCAGCAACAGAACTACTGGACAAATCTGGAGGGAGTAAGTGCAGATAGATGATGATACTGCCTTATGGTGAAAGGATGGGTTACTCAAAAAAGGAACCTGTCAACAGATTTTAGAGTGATAACTAATAGCTTTGTAATTGTGTATAGTCTTATGAAAACCACTATAATTATAAATTAGTAATAGTGCTGTACTTAATTAGATTAATTCGTTAGTAACATATTGCTTCAACAAACATTGTAATCTTAAATCACTAACTCCCAAGTCAGCTGTCTGAAAGGGGAGAATGGCATTGGTAAAGTAACAAACAATTAATAAAAAGTAACTTAAAATAATAACTTGTAGGAGAGTAGTTTGGCTGCAACAGGAATTGCAAGAGGAGGACCAGATCAGAATTCAAAAACATCTTGCTAGCTGGAAGAATCTGGAACCACAAAACAAAACTGAGAGGCACATCATACTAAGCTGAAGAAAAAAAAAAACAAATATAAAAATCAGGTCTAACTAGCCAGGCAACAACACAGCAAAAACTCTATGGGGATTACATTAGGTCTCAAACTAAATACTGTGACAGGTTTGCGAGGACACATAAAACCTGTAGGAGATTTTTTCCCCCCTAAAAACAAATAAACAAAAGCCCCACAGAAATGTAGGATGAACACAGCATGAGAAACATTAACCTATGCTACTTGCCCCACACAAGGCCACAACCAAAATACTCCCTGCAGTTTGAGAGAGAACTCTTTATGGTATTTTAGGCAGAATCAATACAAAAGAAACAAGAGAAACAGTAAGAATTCTAGAAATCCAGACCCTCTTGACTTCTTGGGAGAGTTATTTAGTTAAGAGGAGACTTTCTGGAAGGCAGAGTGTTGTAAGAGCAACATGGTTACAGCCATCTAGAGATGCACAGAAGATAGCACTTGTATGTAGAATAAACAGCCTTTACTGTTATCAACCCCAGTTAACATATTTGAGGTGGGAGGAATTAACCGGGCAAGTAACTATGAAAAGGTCCTCAGGCTCTTTGGGTAACTTCCCTGCTCCTTTCTGTTGTGAAAGTTGGGCCTTTAAAGGGCTTTCCCTCTGCCTGAACATTTTGTGTGTTTGACAGATCAGAGCAGTCAGCTATTCTCTAAAGCTTTTTTGGGAGATACAATAAAAAAAAAGACCAAACTGCCAAAAAAAGGCAGTTTAGAAGGAAAAAAAAAAGTGGGAACAAATTAACTCATAACATCGCAAATTTACTTCTGCCTCATGGAAAGTAGGTATATTTGATCTTGCCTCACTTAAGAAAGGACACCTCCCAGTTCTTGAGAGAATCCTACAATCCTATGATAAAATAAAATATTCAGCTTTCTAAACTGACACTGGTGCAGAACGCCATCTAGCGGGGGTGACTGAGAAAAACAAGGTTTTGATAATAATTGCAAGAAAGTATTAAGGATGCTGTACAATAAATAAATACAATAAATAAATAAAAATAATAAATACAATAAATAAAAACAATAGTTTTAATAGTTTCAATCACCATGTATTCATCAGTGTGTTCACTGATTTTAAAAGGAAAAACTTATATACAATATTAAAATGATACATGAGATTATAGTTTTATAAATTTCACAATGCAGAAAAGAACAGTAAAGAAAAGAAGTGCTTTCTCTGTCCAAGATGAATATAGGGAAAACTGATCAGATCAAAAGTTCTGCCAAATGAGCAAAATTTAAGCAGCTTTCAGTTATAGCAAATGCAGATACTATATACAGACAAAGATGTTCTCCCCTTGCAAGTCTGACTTTTAGATTTCTATCACAAGCAATTTGACTCCCTGTATTCATCATCCCTACCAAATCAAAAACAAACAAACAAACAAACCCAATTTTGCATAGTTCCCATTTAATTAAAATTACCCGGGATGACAAGCAGAGCACGAGGACTCTGCCCGAGGAGCCGCTGGGTGCAAGGAGCACCTGCCCCAGCCGATGGAGGGGTCTGGGAGCCCAGGGCTGGCCTGGGCTGGCACTGCTGCTGCCTGGGGAAGGTCCGTGTGTTTTGGAGAGCTTGTGCTCAGGCAAAAGCCAGGTATACAGGTTTGAAGCTGGCAAAAAGACAGGGATAGATAGGAACACATATGTGGGGGAGTGGGAATAAGACAGGCACTAAAAAGAAAGAAAATCATTAACAGAAAATGCCTTAACCTGGCCATATTAGTCCTACCCCAGTAGGAACTCCATCCTAAGGGGCAGTTCTGCAAAAGGATGATTATCACATACATTCCTAAAGAGCAGCTAGTTCACCCACTGCTTTTATTTACGAGTTCGACATTTGTTTGAGTTCCTTCTACAAGCAGCTTTATTTTAGGATAAACTCAGAATAATTTAAGACTGAAGAGGTCATATATTGCTTGCTATTTCTGCTCTGCAATTTATTAACACACATACCTAACACTGAAGGAACTTTAATCTGCAAGCTCAGTCAGGGTGGGATGGAGTGGAAAGGATAGGGCTAGATATTTCTCAGTAAGATAAATTGAAAGAGACAAAAGAGAAGAAAATAGGCAATCACTGATCAACTTACCTTTAATGACAGGGAGCCAGCGAGAACAAAGTGATCCACATCAATGACAGAGGAGAGGAAGCCAGCCAGGGTGACCTCAGTGAAGTCGCTTTTCTTCCTGAGTCCAATCACTATTGCCCAGGACCACATCCCTAGCACACCATGCACTGCGTTGTCAGCGAAGGCTCGGAGCCAGTCACTTTGCTGAATGAAGGAAAACTGCAAGAGTCTGTCCACTACAAAGCAGAATATTCCCAAACACAGGCTAGAAATAACTGAGGCTGTGCTAAAAGTCTGGAGAAGCGCGTGGGCCTTTTCAGTTTCGGATGCCATTGCAAAAACCATGTGGCTGCACACAAAGGGTCACCAGGATATTCACTGAGCATTGTCCTTTGTAACTTCAGTTGTTCCGAAAACATCAGAAAGAACAAAAGGAAAAGCCTTAAAGAAATACATACTTCAGAAATGTATGTATTTCTACTCTGTTCATCTCTCTGAGCAACTCATAGTTCATCCTGTGGAATGGTATGAAGAATAAGTACTATGAAAACCAAGACCAATAAAATATCTCCAGTATTTAAGATCAGCACAAATCTGAAGACATCTTTCAACCAAGAAGTAACAAAAATTAATTCCTTATAGAGCAAAGCTACACATGCTTTCCCTCAGGATTTGCTCAGCAGCAACATCTAAGATTCTTCCAACATTTGCCACATTTAATTTAAAAACAGTTTCTCTTGCAGAAAAGGCAAATTGATGAAAGAAATAATCCTGTGAATTGATTTAAAAAATAAAGGCATTGATATTAGTACTAATGATTGATTTCTATCACTTAGAAGTCTTTAAATATTTATTTCCATTCTGTGATGGTTACAAAATCCTCTGGCATAAACTGACTTTTTGAGAATAACTTAAATAAATAACATCTCAAAAGAAATTCCAAATTAAATCAAACTCACACAACAAGAAACTGCAGAATATCTCAATTATAAAGATACAGCACTCGTTTCAGTGATAATTTTAAAACGTAAATAAAAAACGTTTTCCAAATAAAACCCCTCATAATTGTTACATTAAATGGGAACTAAAAAAGCAGACTTCGAAGCACAATATCAATTATAACAGTATAATTACTATTATGCTTTTCTCTCTTTTTGGAAGTCATGGAGTATAGGATGAAATGATGCTCTGAAAATGGATTCTTCCCAAGAGATTCCTTAGTGCAGTACAATAAATGTCGATAAGCAGAATGTCCTTTCTTCAAACAGTTCTGTCAGGTCAGAAATTTATTCTAAAGATGCATTTATAAATTTTAATCTTTCAATTAAAAAATATTTCTAACATCACTGGCGCAAAGTATTTTATGGCTGCGAACACATCATTAACTATTAGCCCACAATACACTAAATCCTTATTCTGTTTTATCTACGTGCCCATTTATTGTAGAAGTATCCACAAATATGACTACAGCTATTGATTACCATAGAGAAAAAGCTCAACGAAGCGCTTATTTGGAAATGTTAAGAACAAAGAGAAGAAAACATCAATAATACAAAAGCTTTGCACAGGGATGAAAAAAAGCAGGTCAAGTTTAGAATCTGTTAACCATGACTGTGTCTCTTCTGAATAATCATGTAGACAAAAACCTTTTCCTGAAACACCACAAATGTAATTTATTACAGTAACTTCACAAAATACAATATATTTTTGAATATATTTCATTTTAAGGAACAAACAGCTAAGTCTTTAAAAGTATTATTGAAATATAACCATCACATTAGGCCAGATTTTACTTGAGACCCATATAAAACCTGACTGGGAAAAACTGATAAAGCAATATATCCTTAAAAAGCACACAAACATTCAGATCTAAACAACTTCCCTTCGGCTAGGGGGACACATCATTTTTGTTTCCCCACTGCACTTGCCTTGACTTATTCCAGTAAGAAATTAGGTGTACCCCTCAGAGTTCCTCTGGGGATGCTGAATCCAGGCCAGTTCAGTCAATGCAGAAAGGACCATGTTCAATTCCTTCCACACCTGAATAAATGAACCAAAGCAACAGTAAGCACAGACTTACAAGCTCGCTGTAGAGCATGCATTAACCCGAATATTCAAAACACAGAAGGAAGCAACATTTTTCTAATGATTTCCTAAATAAACAAAATTCAGTTGAAAATAAACCCTGCTAGGGTTGAGCAGATCTGTAGAAGGTTTTTTTTTTTTTTTTTAAAAAAAAAAGGCCGGAAGAAAAATAAATAAATAGAAATAAAAAACCCAGAACAAAAATAACAAAATTCAACGCCAAAGAGTCACAGAAGAGCGTTTAAGCCTTGTAATTTAAGGAACTGCATTTCATAATATACAGAATTTATTTGAACAGAATCTTCCTTGTAGCCATATTCTTTTAAAGATTCCTGCTCTAATGAAACCACGAGTCACATCTAGGGAGTCTTTTTAATGTAATCCCATCAGTTAACAACATTAGCATAAGTAAACAGAGATGCATAAATGTAAACAGCAACATACATTCCTATTAGTTTTTTAGTCTTACGCTGCTGTTCTACATGTATTATTAACATGCACATAAAATCTACAGGAAAAAAAATCCCTGTGAGTTTTCAAAAATCCTGAATGAACACCTTTGAGAATGAAATGACAAATAAAATAAGAGTAACAATGACAACTACAAAACAAGAACAAGACATATGTGGGTGTCTGAGCAAGAACACAGACAGGAAGCTAAACTCAGTTTTGGGTCACCCTTAGCCAGAAGGGCTACTGTTTTTGGCATAATTGTTCTTTTAAGCACTACTTCCCACAAAACTGCATAATGTGCATTAATAATTTCCACGAAAAGAAATAATGCCAGCAATATTTAATAACTGCATATACTCTTTTGTCTAGGAATACAATCTGTTAAAACACTGCATGTTCTCATTCCTTCAAACAGCGAAAAGATCACACTACTCCACACCACAAAGACGAATAGTGCTCTCGCTATAGGCACTACAGAACTAACACAAAATTATCCCCAGCTTGTTGCATCTCACATCCCTGTTATTAAAAAGGTAAACTGGGAAATAGACACATTATACAAGGAGGATTAGAAAGGCTACTTCAAGCTGAGGACAACGGGAGGCTAGTCCAGTTAATACACTCAAGAAAACATTAAGAGGGGGTTCACGTAAGACACACACACAACAGCTGATACAGTAAAACATTAAGGTTATAATAGATGAAGCATTAAGCAAAATCTCTCTACATACCCTCAAAACACAATTGTGTTGCTATATCTCACTTAATTTGAGGAAATCAGAAAAAAAATATTTAAGAAAAGCACAGCTGACATTATAAATCACTGACAGAAGAAGATTATTTAGGCTACCAACCCCGCAAGTATGTATGTCAGGAAACACCTGACAGTAAAAGGCCTTCTGATCTACTCTGTAAGAGCAAAACAGAAAGCCAAGTACTAAAATGAACCTTAAGAAATGTTTTTGTTCTGCTCCAATTTAGCAACCAGCTGCCAGGTGCATTAATGCATACGGGCATGACTGACATTTAAGATATGAGATCAAACCTATACTGCATTATCTCCTGGAAAAGCAGGTCACAGTGTAAATCAACCTGAAGGCCCAGTAAATTAAACATTGGGGTCAGATAATTATTATGCTGAGCAGAAGGGGCATGCGAAGGAAATGGTTGGAGAAGGGACCAAAGTGTCCCCTCAAGCATACAAGCCACCTGCAGAACTTAACAAGATACTGAGGAGCAAACTGAACCCAAAACACAGTGAAATTAAGGTGGGAGTGGGGGGGAGACGACATTAAATCACGGACCTGCAACTTTGCAATGAAACTGTTATCTCAGGAACCAAAAATTAAAGAAGAAAACTAAAAAACTTCCTCCTTAACGGCTGATTCGGATATGGAGATATCTAGGAGCAAAAAAAAAGAGCAGAAATAAATACCTTGAAGGCAGGCAGCAACCCTAATCAAATCAAAGTACTAGTAAGTTGTGGAAAGCCCCATTTCTCACGCTAGACCGAAGCGAAACAAATCAGCAAGCAGCACCAGCCCAGCGCGGCTGCCGAGGTGTGCGCACTACCCCGCTCGTTACCACAGCGTTTGGCTCACGAGCACCGATCGACTGAAGAGCAAA
>NW_010578594.1:196544-218958 GCF_000705375.1 Tinamus guttatus
GCCCCGCGCGGCGGCAGCTTCGTCCTGCGTCGCCCTAGCACCGAGCGGGGCCGGAGGGACATGCGCCGGCCCAGGGAAACGCACAGCTGCTCTCCCGGTTAAACTCAATCACTGTGTGTGTATTTACATATACAGATTTATTTTCGTGTACCTGTAGCTGGGGTGTGGTGCGGGGACTGCTGGCCTGCTGCTTTTCTCTGCGTGGGACATCTTTTGGTCTGAAGCAGCAGAGCTGCAGCTGGTTCTGTGCAAAATTGCTGTCTGGGAGACATGAGCAAAGTTGTGCAAAAAGTGGGCAGAACAGAATACATGGATTAAAATGGCTTGTTCTTCATTACTGAGAGAGCAAGAGGAAGCAGCCTTTGGATAATCAGGAGGCAGTCTTCATGCTAAAAGCCTGGGAGGAAAGTTAGCAGTGAGCCTTGGACTGTGCAGAATCACTCACCTGGGGCCATGCATCCTGCAGCTGCATTTCAGTGTGTGTATTCCCATCCAGTACAGCCCCATGGAGAACCTTTGCATTTGTCTATGCACGTCCCCTTCCCAGACAGGCAAGCAGCTGCCGGGAAGACTTATACATCCTCTTCTGACACCATCTCTGGAAAAGCATGAAGAAGCTTGAGGAACAGAATTAAGAAAGCAGCTTGCAGAGGTACAACATATCCCAATGGTGACAGACTACAGATAAATAATTCACCTGTGCTTCTTTGCATATACATTCCTACCACAGAAAAATCTAACAAATAGCCATGCACACCAGGTCCCTGCTGAGTGAAGAATTGTTTTTCCACAAGCAAATTTTAAAAAAAGTAACCCTCAAAGCATATTTGAGCAAACCATATTTGTACCCCTACCTATTTATGCTGTAATCAAAGTTGTTTTTAAGTCGTCAGTTTACTGTTAAGTGGCAATTTGTTGTTAACCCCCGTGTAAAGCGCTAAGCAGATGTAATTCAGGATCCTGTGATATACAGCCACACCAGATGAGTCATAACCAGATATTCATAGAATCTCATGTAGCCTTAGAAAGTAAGTCATTCCTTACCTGTGGAAACATGGGTTTCTTATATGAACATGGAATTGCTGAAGAGGTGAATTTGGTACAAATTTCTGCTTTCTAATTTGCTGGTACAGCAGTTGTAGGTGGTAGATCAACAATCTAGTAAAGTGGCTGCAGACACAAATCTGCATCAGAACAATAATTGTCAATTTCTAATTCCCCTTTTAATCGTTATTATTCCACAGTATAATTGTTCAAAGCAAGTTTCAAAGCATGTTTTTTGGATTATCAATTCTTTACACCACTGGTTTATGCCACATTCATTGAAAGAAAACCTAGTGATGTAAAGATACTTGGTCTTAAGCACAAGTCTAAAAACTTACAGGACTAGAGCAGGATTCTGAACATGCAAATTCTTATTCTGCATGAGCATGAAACTATTTGTTTTTTGTCCATTAAAAAGTAGGAATGATGTTGCTTTTCTGCTTTATTAATTTTGATTTCCTGTTTACTGATGAAGTAATGGAAGTTGTACTGTTTTTTGCTAGCAACTTCACTGCTAAGGTTACAACCCTGAGCTTCAGAAGCACAGGAGGACACCTCCCTCAAACACCAGATCACCTGCTTTATCTCTGTGCTTCAGGAAGGTGGCAAACACAGTGTTCATTAAGTAAAATCTTGCAAATTTCTTAACATTTGGCTGTGACTTCTGCGGAATAACATTTTTTTTTCATATTTCCCAACTAACAGGATCTACAAGAATAAACTAGATAATTAAAACTAAAATTGAGTCAAGGAGAGGAAAATCTGCAAACAAACTATCACTAGTAGAATAAATGAGTTCTGTGCAGTAGGAAGGAGAATGGCAGACCATCATGATGAGGAAATACTGGCCACAAGAGAGAAAAAAAAAAGATAAAATTTGTTATACAAACCAGAGCCAATGTCATGGAAAATCAGTACCATAATGGATTTATGGTTTAAAAAATATTGTAATACCTGATGGAGCTCGAGGAGTACTACAATTGCATTTAAAACCTGACACTCACTGACACTAGCATTTGTTTTTCCGTTTCTAAAATGAAAGCTTTAGTCCAGCAGTAAAAAGCTCTGAGGAGAAAAACTGTGATTTTCAAATACTAAACACTTTTGTTTAATCAATTTCTAAAAGTTGCCAATATTGTGCAAGACTTTCATGATGTGTGTAGTTAAAACTACATAATTAAGTGTGGGGAATCTAACACGGAGTATGTTTCTTTTCAGAACTGGCAGTTAATGACAGCTTCTCCTCTCTTCCAAATTGTTATTTCCATGCTTCTGTGTCTTGTCCTTCTTTTAAGCTGCAAGAAAATAAGTACTTTTTTTTTGATGAAAAACATGTTTACACGGTGCACTTAAAATTTGTAAATACTGAAGTAGTAGGTAAAATTATCTTTAAATCCCTCAAGACTCACCTCTATGATACACAGAAGAACTACTGCCTGTTAAAAGCAGACAGACAAGCATCGAGCGGTGACTGTTACAGTGCAAGACCTGCTTCTTTCTTTTGCTCTCTCACTTCTCATTTCATCATCACTAATTTGTAATAGATTCCTGTGAGACAGGACAAGCAGTAAAGACTGTTAGATATTTAAGACAAAGATTATTCTGTCACCCTGCCATTTTTTTTTTCTAGTGCAAAACAGGCTTAAAGCTCTTACAAACCTCCACAGACAAATTAAACCTCTTCACTATCTTGAACTCAAGTCTCACTTTATGAACTTCATATCTTCAGGAGAAAAAAAAATGCAAACCTTGATCTTAACTCGTTTAAATATACAATTCCCAATGAGGGAATTGTATCTTTTATAAATAAGGTATATGTTAAGTCACTTTATATTTACATCTCATACATACTCTCAGACAGGATGCACACACCTAGATTCAGACAGCTACTTTTCACAGAAAAAAAAAGGTACAAACTACATAAAACTAAACACAATGCAAAGTCTTTTGAAAGCACTATTATTTCACTAAAATGCATACTTTAATCCTTGTTCCTTGGTCATATTATTCTCTGTAATCTGTATTTCCACAAGACATCTGCTTGTAAAGTTACCAAGAGATCTAACCTACAATTGGATTAATCTTTCTCTAAGAAAACGTATTCTCAACTGAATATGAGAGAATGTGTTTATGAAGTATCTTCACCTGAAAATCATACCATTTGATTTATGGCGACCTAGTTTCTGGATTTTTGTCTAGTGACTTTGAAATGTTTATACGGTACTTAATTCTATGCTATCCTCTTAGGATTTTTTTCCAATCTGTATTAAAATACAAACTATGCAACTGTGTGTAAACTGTTTAAGTAAAAAATAATAATAATAAAAAAAAGCGCAGTGAGGTGTTATGTTAGGAAAAGGGAAAAATGAAAGGAGAGAAAAGGAACAAAATTGAACATTATTCCTTTTAAACAAAAAGACAAAATACAGTGAAAATATACCAAAGGAAACAAAGCTAGTTAATTTTTATTTTCCAAAACTCAGACCTAAATGAATATGCTAAATAAACATCCAGAAAACAGTCAGTACTCACTGTATTAGCAGACACACAAGTTATTTAACCAAACGTATTACAGTGAAATATTAACAGAATTATTTACATGCATATTTACAACATGTGTTCTTTACAGTAGCTACTTTTGGGGAAAAACGTCCATTTTTTTTTTAAAGGGCTCTATTTATTCTAGCCTATAACAAATGACAGGAAATGCTACAACTGAGATCAGCAACAGGGGAGTCTCAAAGGAAAACTAACATGATTAATTTGGGTCAGTTTGCATCAGAATGTTAACATCGATAAAATAAATGAATGAGGTACACAAGCTACAAAATTATGACAAATTATATAAAACAATTAAAAGAATGAAGAAAATTACAAATTTTGCCAGAAGGTTAGACATGTTAGATACATTCAAGAATATGTTAAGAACTGCACATACTCATGAGGAGCATGGTTAAAACATAACTATATTCATGTAGCCTTGAAGAACACAGCAAACTATTTAAAGGACTGTTTTTGCTTGTAAAAGTTCAAAATAGCTGAACCAAGTCTTGTAAGCACCTGACTTCCAAAATACTGCTTGCTTCTTCACAATATCAATATATTAAATGTTCATTACAGGAAAAAAAAAGTAGTAGTCCAGACCTCACCCATGTCTTTTTCAAAGGGTAGGAGGGAGGGAAAATAAAAACCTTAACAAACCACTTGTCATGATTGTGAAGTACAAGAAAGATAATCCATATTCAGCTAATACGCTACTTAGCACAAGCGAACAAAAAAACAGCCCCAAAAAACAAAACCCAAACAACAAAAGAGCAACCAAACGAGAACAAACAAACAAAACCATGTAAAACCCGGTTATCTTGCATATGAGGAAAAGGATGAGTAAGTCCTAACTTATCCTAAAACAGGCAAGCTATTCAATTTATATCAAGTTATCTATCCCCTTTTTTGCCCATGAGAAATTTAATGGGACCATTCCCAGTTAAGTTTTATTTCCATTGTGATACTTTTTAAATTGCTTTTATTGCAGCCAAAACATTGTTCATTTACCTGTACACAAAATAAACAATGATATATACATAACGTTTTAAGTTACAGGGCATCAGTTTACAATTTTTGGCAGATTCTGTTTTAACAAAATGAAAATTGTGTAACGTTAGTACTTGAAGAAATTCAGTTTCTTTATTTTGGTACAAATGTTACAATTCTGTGTTCCCCTGTATTCTAATCATACCTCAGCTGCTTTAATAAACTAACATTTATGCATAGCATCTCACTGTTTTCTCTTATGTTCTGATTCTAGGCAGAATTTTTCATATGCTTCTTCAATTTCTGGATCCATCTCATCATCAATGTCATCGAAATACCTACAAAACAAAAAGTCAGTTTAGGTACAGATTTTTCCAGAAACATTAAGTAGATGATTTTTTTAAAATATAAAATTCAAGAATAAACCTAGAGAAAAAAATGGAAAGAAACAAAAGTTCAAGGCAGCAAGTGTATGTAGTTATTACTATAGTGTTTGTGGCCATTTTGGGCCACCTTACACAAGTCCACAGGTTAAAAGATAGAAATAGTGTTTCTTGGATGACAGAAAAGCAATCCATAGTGCAATCCAAAATAACTTCTTTTCAGATTTTAGTAACACGCCTGCACTGATCTGTGTGTAAAAAGCATTACGTTAGCATAATTTTTCATTGGTCAACATCCTCGCCAACTTCCTAGTGCACATGCTGCATCGACTGTTCTATTCACACTCTATTCAGATAAAAAATTCTTTACATAGACAACCTCTATTCCCATTTACTGAGCCATGGAAGGAGGCCATCTTGATTCATTTCCCATTTGCATTATGGCATTACCTTCCATTATAACTGTAGCTACTCTTCATTTCACAGAACATCCGTCAAATTTAGGTCACATAAAAGACTTTGTCTTGTTAATGACAACTGGTATTACAGAGAATGGAAACTGTACCAGAGTTTCAAAATAATGCTGGAAAGGGATGGGAGCTTCTCTCCTCCCCACAGTTACTGGAAGCAACTTAAATGTTGCTTGTTTTCTGTAGGTCCAAGTGCAATGTCCATCATAATAAACTAGGATAATGGAGTTGTAGTTTGAACATATCATATGTAATTCTAAACAACAAAAAGACAAAAAAAAAAAACTAGCTCCCCAATCCCCACCCCCTCCAAAAAGCAGTTATTGACTCTCGAAATGTGTGCATTAATTTTATGTGCCCTATTTGTTTTATCTCTCTGTATCTTGGGGAATCGCAAGAAAACTAGCATCTTAGCTGCACTGAGGCTAAAAATGATACCTACCTTATAGCCAACCAC
Organism: Tinamus guttatus; assembly: GCF_000705375.1. The sequence continues at coordinate 202,430 of NW_010578594.1, forward strand.
AGCAAGTGCCACAGAAACGCATAGTAGGAAAAGTAATTTCCTCTTGAGCATGAAAATAATTTGTCTACATATTTATTTTTGTTCCTCCTTTTTCATAGGAGCGTAGGCTTAAGGAGGGACTTGAGTACAGAATTCTTTTTCCTGATCAAGCTGACAAAGGATTGATCTGAGCTTTAAAGCCTCTAACAAAGAAGGGTCCACAGTCACCTTGTCCTAAAGTTTGGCTCACAGTCTTCTATATGTCACTCCTCAGATTTGCTACCTCTATTTTGCATTTCATTTTTTCTTTTCCTAAGCACAGCAGTTCCCATGGGTATTTATTTTGAATATGATCTTGCTTCATTCCTAATGACATCTCTAATTTAATCAAAGCCATTCCAGTGTCTAAAATCATCCTCCAAAGCTACTGCAGCTCTCTTGGCTAGGTGCCACCCAGAAGTTTTCCATTTATTACCAAAAGTATTGATCCAAGCCAGTACTATATCACATATACAAGCAACACTGGGAATACTCTTAGGTACAAAAGAACAATACCAAATCATGATCTCAGAATCCTCCCCATCCTTCAAAGAGGCAGGTAGAAAATGCAAAGCAATTTATTCTAGGTACAAATTCTTCCACTAGTTTCCTATTAAATGCTTATAACCTTTTTGACATTAGTTTATGTTCCCATCTACCAACTCCCCTTTTGCTCTGAAGTTGTTTTTCCTATTTTACAGGAATACTGACTAGCCATTTATTCAGAGAACACTGCCTATCCCAAGGAGAGAAACTCAAATCCTTAATAAACTTCTTCTCTTCCCCTTGAAAATTTTTGAAAACTGTAATAACTTATAACTAAGATGTATGCACATATATCAAATTCAGGTTGCCTCATTTTTGATGCTTCCCAGCTCTGGTGCTTCATTCAGGAAAAAAAATGCAGAAGAGAATATGCTTGCATTATGTGCCAAAATATCTGAACTATAACCACCTTTTCTCAACTGGATTTTTTCAAATTTGCATAACTGAAAACCAACCTATGCAAAAGCAAAAAGTCACATTTTTGTCATGACCGTCTTCTTAAGTCTGCAGTAAAAATAACTATACATGCATACATACATATATATATATATATTTGAGTAAAGAATTCCATGTATGGGCAATAAGGCAGTCCATACTGCATACGAGCAACTGATGCTCGTTTCACACGCTCCTCAATACAGACCTCTGCATGCACACAGGAGAGAATACTTGCAAATAAAGCACAGAGGCAAAGAGACCATAAATAACATGATATGTCATTTAATGACCTCTTTCCTACAGTGTTTTCTTATGACATCAATCACCACCTCTAAGAATAAGGAATTACATCTGTTTTCCAGAGAAAAAGATAGTCACAGGTGTTTATCTCACACTGTTTCTAGACAAACGAAAACAAAGGCAGCACCAAAGAAATAATCCCCCTTTTGTTAAGGACTACCAATGGACAAAAAAAAAAAATAGACTGGAAGATTTCTGACTAACTAGAGAGACAGCACAAAGTGCTGAGATTTATATAACCTCTAATACTTACAGTATTTTAATCCAGAGCAGGGTATACATTACACACTTCAGAGACAGAAATTTAAACGTAACTGAGCAGTGGAACAGGTTGCCCACAGAGGTGGTGGAGTCTCCTTCTCTGGAGATCTTCAAAACCCACCCTGATGTGACCCTGTGCCACGTGCTCTAGGTGACCATGCGTGTGCAGGGAGGTTGGACTAGATCACCTCTAGAGGTCCCTTCCAACCTGAAGGATTCTATGATTCTAATTATACCTTTTATATTGTATTAGTTTCAGATACTTTGAGAAAAATCAGCAGGAGAAACTTAATTTCAGCTTTCCTAAGAGTGAGAAGACAAGTGAACTAAGCTTAAGACATACCTGGATCTGCTGCAGTAAAAGGAACACCATCGGAAGTGTAAAATGTTGGCTCATTCTAAGAATAAAGTTATACAGTCAATTTTATGCTTTCAGAGTGGTAGTTGTAGTTTACAGCAACGTGACTGTTTATGATAAAATTGAATTCACAATACATTAAGGAAATGAACTTTGAGTACATTCTTACCATAAAATAGTTTGGGTCATTTTCAGGGGTAGCTTCTCTATATGGAGAAGTTGCATGAACTCTACCCCAGTTACTTGATCGGAGCTCTACTAGTTTCAGAAGCATCTGTTTCACATCTCTGAAACAGAGAAGAACACAGAAGTTCAAATGTTTAGCTCAGGGAAATCAGACCTCTCTTATCCTGCAGGTACCTATTCATTAAATCAGTATCTAAAAAGATTTAGGAACCATACTTCAAAAGAAAAAAGAAAGTAAATAAATAAAAATCATAATCACCAGATTTGTTAATAAGAGAAAAACAGCTTAACAATTGTTACAGCCATTACCGCAGATTTACAGTTTTAAACCAGTTTAAAAAGAGCAATAACCAAAATACATAAAAAAAAATCTGAAAGAACAAAATTTGGTCCAATCTACAGAAAATTAATTTGATTTTCTTGTCTGAGTCTAGATGCTTTATATGTATTTCCTCTCAATTATGAAATAAAAGGGGGTGAGTTACCTTCCCTCTCCACATCCTCTGTGGTGAAGGAGGAAGCCCAAACAGAATAGAAATCGTTGTAGTTTTAAAATCAAGCCATCAAATCTGCAGCATGATTAAGTTGGGGGCAGCAGATCCTTTTCTTACAAAGGATGTTAGTGGGGAGCGAGAACTGATATTCTCACATTAATTTAAGCACCAAATTTGTATTGCTAACGTAGGCCCTTCCTGTTCTTCCCTGCAGAGCAGCTTGATTACAACCCACAGATACCACCAGGTACTGCTGACATCCCTCCATAAGGCATAAAACAAGATAACAGCTCAGTGTCAGAACACCCTAGAGGATTTTCACAAGTCTGTAAGAAGCCCGAGGATGGAATACAGCAGAATCAGACAGCCTCATCTACAGTTGATTGCAGTCCAGACAAATATGAGCCAGACATTTTTTTTCCAGCATGTAGTAAGATTATATCAGAAAGTTATTTGTTCAGAAAAAAAATATGAATACCTTTATGTTCTTCCAGATTATGATTATTTATACACACCTTAAAGTTAAATTCAGATGGGAAAGTATAAACTGTCATACATTATCATCACTGTATTTCTGTATTGATAATAATTTCTTGGAGCCTAAAGCATTGAAGAGTTATTTAAAGACATAAACGTTAGAAATCCTGTGTGCATCTCTATTAATAGATTTTAAAATATCTGATTAGAATATTTCATTATTTTTGATGGGTCGTAAGTGAACAAGGTATCACCTTACTCTTCATGAAAAGAGTAAGATATTTAATAAGAATAAAATGCTGAACAGTGTCTTCCGACCTGCTGCAATTTGCATCCAACACAACATTTTCAATTCTCTGAATCATTTCATCCATTTCATTCTTCCCTTTTTCTTTCCAAGCATCTTCTAAAACTGAACCTGTCAACTAAAGACAGTGCATTAGTAAATTTTGTCTTTTTAATTTGTGTGGATACCACGTATAGTTAATCAAACATACCTTAGTACCATACAGTTTAACTGATGCACTTACAACTATATACAAGAAAACACTTTCTATTAACATAAAGCTCTTTTGCTTCATGTATAAAACAGATACGGAAAGTCCTGCAATCAGGGAAAGTATCCCTTCAGTACCTCTTCCCTCCCTTGTATCCTAAATTGCAAGAATTAAATAAGCGCGAGAAATAATATTTTCCATAGGTGGTAGTTAATATTATTCAAATAAGGCTCAACTTAAGAATAAAATAACATGAAGCATCTGAAATTTGCCATTGAAGTCTGAATTCACAGCATGAGAAAATGGCAGTGTTTATATTTTTTTTCTGAGATTTCTGTTATTTATTTGAAGTTCTGACCTTAAAAATATTTATCATATTATTATTTCTAATTAATAATAATATAATCTAATTTTGTCTGATTAACTGAGGGAGATACTGATGTGAATTATATGCAAAATGAGAAAAGTGCAAGTCTGTCATGTTGTCTAGGGTGTTTTACCTCTTTCATTCAGAACTACAATGCATTAGAAAAAATCAGAAGCTACCAAACTTTTTTTTCTTCTTTTAAAACTCACCTTCAGCAGTTTCACAGCACATATCAGGTTGCTGTCCACAGGATTAGAGAAGAGAGCATTTAGTAATTCCCAAAGGCCAGCTTGAAGAACTTCTGCTCGTGTTACTTGTCCCTTTGTTCCCTTTATCTTCCAAAGATCAAAAATTCACCAATAAGACTTATGTCATAGAAATTTATTTAGTCACATTTTCCCTATCAAAAGCTCTATGGTTTGGTATGTGATTAATATACGTGGGCTGTTCAGTTGGAACAACATACAAAATATGGTCAATATTCTAGAACACAGACTGAAACTCATACAAATCGCACATGTTCAAGTACCTGATGGGTGATTGTAGGGAGGATAGGGCCAGGCTCTTCTCTGTGGTGGATGGTGACAGGATGAGGGGTAACAGGTAAAAGTTGAAACACAGGAAGTTCCACCTCCATATGAGGACAACTTTACTATGAGGGTGACAGAACCCTGGAACAGGCTGCCCAGAGAGGTTGTGGCGTCTCCTTCTCTGGAGATCTTCCAAACCCACCCGGATGCCACCCTGTGCCATGTGCTCTAGGTGCCCCTGCTTGAGAAGGGAGGTTGGACTAGATGATCTGTAGAGGTCCCTTCCAACCCTAAGCATTCTGTGATTCTGTAAGTATAACAGTGTATGCCTAGCATTTTCTTTGTTAATCAGTTCTTGAGGAAAGCTGCAAAACAACTGGCAAATTGTGTACATAAGCCCCAAATCTCGGAAACCTCACCTTTCCCATCTTATATTATGCATTCTCTACAGCTGTACAATGGCTTGCTTTTAGAAGACATTCCTTACATAATTGAAAAGTATAGAATACTGCTATAAAATAAATACTTCATACTCCACAAAGCTTGTCCAAAAACAACAAAAACCTCCCAAAACAACAAAAATGCCCTTTGGAAAACTCTTTTTTACTTCTTGCAAGTGATAAGTAGATTTTAAGGTGCACTTAGAAACAAAAATGGGCCAGAAAACTGGTTTATTTTCTCATGCCAAGAAAACATTTTTATAGCACTCAATTAAATCAAATTATTGAAAAATAAACCAGATATTTTTAAAAACACTGAAGAAGTGCGCTTACTGAATTCATAGACATAAGACTCAAATGTTTTGTGTACTAAAAAAGGTGTATGTACACATCGTAGATGAGAGAAACTGATCTAAATATAAGGTCTTATGCTTCAGGTATAAGTCAAAAACTCAAAATTCATTAAAAAAGTCTCTTCAATTTTTAAATTGCTTGTCTTGAAGATTCCCATACCTTCCTCAAACATTCTTTAATAGCTCCTGTTAATGGTTGGATACTAAATTACATGGATTACTGATCCTGATCTTCTTCTGGTAGGTTGTACACTTCCTATATTGTTTAAGTCCTATTTGTCTGGTAGTTTAACTGGACAAAATGAAAGACAGTATCAAAATGTTCTTTCCAACTTTTCAAGGAAAACAGATAGAAAATATCTGTGAATAGACATAGATTTTTGGAAAAGGTGGTTCATGTTTGCTTATTTGTATAAACTCTTAAACTGTATTTATCTTGATATATTTCCTGTATAACTTCCTGTCTTTTTTGCTTATGTACTTCCATGTCACACATTATAATGAAATTGTTCCCAAGTTCTTTGACTTTCTTCCCTTCTTCCTCTTAAAAAAAAAAAAAAAGTTTCAAGTGATACTCCCTGCCACTGCTTAAAAAATGAACACAGACACAGAGCTTCCTTCTTACCTCTAGGTTAAGATAAAGTTCAGCTAAGAAAAGCACAAAAGCATGAAACTGTTTTCGAGTAATTTCATCTCCTTTTGCAGCTTGATCTCTGTTTTCATACTCTGTTCGACACCTGAAATATTAAAGCAAATATCATTGTCATCTGTAGCCATATCAACACAAACAACATATTGTTTATGTAAAACAATGCTAAGAACCTATGAACCGCATTTAAACTGTTATTTCAATTCTTTATACTTAGTTCATAAATTCTTCATGCCACCATTTAAAGTTACAACTAGGCATAATTTAGTTATAAATACAAATACTTGGAATTCAAATTCAGTTAATTGATTTTGTACTATTTACAATTTAAGATAACATTGCAGTGAGGCATTTTTTCTATTATTCAACAACCGTGTCAAAAACATGCAAGTTTACATACCAATTCAAAAAATGAATTTGGTATTTGGAATAATATGAATACAAGATAATCGCTAATTTATTCTCTTATACCAAGTATAAAGTGTGCTGAGAAACAAAAGAGCTTTCTTAAATGTTGTTAAATGGTTCATATGTACCCCTCACATTACCCAGACTATTCTACACATATTAACAATAAAAATATAAGCCACCTTAAATTTATCGTTGCAGGATAAGGAATTTTTTTTTTACTGGATTGGCTTCAAAACTGGGAGTGAGATAGAAAACTGAGTATCAACAAGTATTTCCTTTAAGGAATTGCTCAAGTAATAGGTATACTCACAAACTCAGGAAAAACAATGAGATGTAGAACATTCAAAAGGATACTGAGCATATTCTGGTATCTAAACACTAAGAATATGATTCCTTCATACAAACTAAAAGCTGTAGGAAACAACATTTCTTTCTTTTGTTCTTTTTTCTTCTCTCTTTTTTTTTCTTTTTCTTTTTTAAGAACATAAGATAAAAAGTGATAATTTGTATCATAATTTTGGAAAAAAAAAAAGGCTCATCTGCCTTCGGACATTCAAAAAAAAGTTTCCATTTCATTCATGAGGAAATGCTCCCACGTAAGATAAATGCATTTTGATGAACTTTTAATCTAATAATGCATGCTTTTTTCCTAACCACAGGTGGTCTAAATGAGACTCCAAAATGAAAAGCAAATCTAAAGCTTGAAAAGATGGTAGTTCTCAAAAAAATAATAATTTCTAAAGAATCATGAAGAAAAATATTAGTGTATTAATCTTTCAAAATCTCATGCAACCGGATTTAAAAGGAAATGCATCTGTTTAAAAATTATTCACATTTCTGTCATCTGTGAAGTCTAATCATTTTTTTAACTGTAAGCTTCCAAAATTTTGTAACTGAAAATTTAGGAAGTTTATCTTTCTGTATTTTGGGTGTCTATCTCACATATGTAAAGTCAACTAGCCAATCTGTGAATAAACTTTACAAAGCAATTACAGCCCAAGTAGTAACTGAACACCAAAACAAACAACAACAACAAATTAAAAAAAAAAAATGAAGTAAGTAAGGGCCAAGGGCCAGTACAGTAAGAGTATGCACATTTACAGTACTTTTAAAGTTGACTGTCTTTCAGATTCTCCCATAAATTGACATCAGTCTAACACACTCAGTTCAAAAGGGTCCACATTACGCTGAATTAAGTTCTATTTTTATATTAAAATTATTTTTCTATATTATAAAATACACATATAGTTATTATATATCCATTATGAATCTCTGCTTTAATAATCCATAATTCAAACTTCCATTTTTAATATATACTTCTTTGCCCACTGACTTAAGAATTACATATACAAAAGAGGAAGAATGTGGAACATGAGTAAAAAGCTTAAATGATGTGCTGATACTGACCTTTGAAGTAACAACTGTCGGAAGTTTCCACTTTGTGGATTAATGGTTAGATGGTGAGATAAATAATTACACAACCGTGCTCCCATGTAGGAAAAATTTGGGACAGATGTGGCCTTCCAAAATAAATTTGGAAAAATAAATTATTCATAAAGGCAATGGTTATACTATTAGGAAGTATCTTTAAATACATTTTGGAAATCAATCCTTGTCAATAGCTGACTAGACCACCAGAAAGCAGTGTATCAAAATTACAAAAATTGCTATTTGTTTGATGTTAGTTTTGTTTCATGTTCACTTCACTATTTGCAGTTCAGCACCTTAAAAGTTGATTACACTGATTTCTTGGCTTCAAGACAACAACCACGCTTATGCCAGGCGTCCTTAACTCCACTTTCCCCATTTCTGTTAGATATCTGAAAGATATCTGTTTTATATTGGATATCTGAAAGATGTTTTCTTAACGACGTGCGCTCTTTCTAGACGAGCAATGAGGGCATTAAACCCAAAATTCCACCTTCATTCAGCCTAAGGGCTACCTAGCCCATGACTCTTTCTGGCAATAGAGAATGCTCAGGGAAAGAATGTAAAAGCAGGTCAAGGATTCGTCACTGCACAGCAATATCCTGATTCAGAAGTTAAAACTGTATCTTTCCAGGTAATAGTCCTTTATGGGTCCTTTTTTGTTTGTTTGTTTGTTTTAACGTCTCCTCTCTAAAATGACTATTACATTTGAACACTTACACTTTTATCAAGTAAAACACAGGTGGTGGCAATAAAATTCCACAATCTGAGTTATGCATGCTGCCTGAAAAATACTTTGCTTTAAACCTGACACTTGGAAACTTTTAGAGGTGCAAAAAAACTAACGAAAAAAATCATTTAGGTATACATTCTGTCTCTTTTAGGACTTCAAGCACAGAAGCTCCCTTGCTTCTGCAATTGTAAAGCAATTTTTTACTGTTGATTTGTCTTAAAGTCTCCTCCAGCAATGCTTAACTTCAAGATTATTTCTCAGGTGACATTCTGATGAAGAATAAAAAAGAAAAAGGTTCTGGAATAGGAAGCATGCCAAACAAAGCATGGATACTGAGAATTCATTAATTTTTCCCTCCACTGGCTTTAATATCTTTGAATGTATTTTTTACATCTTGATCATCTGCCTGCACTTGCAGACTTCTTGTATGTTTTTAAAAAAAGTCTTGCCATTAGAAAGTCAATGTGTTATCTAGTCACCTTTTACAAGCAGAGAACATACACTCAATGCAATTTTGCAATCTGCATAATGCTGCTGGAAAGAGCTGGTTTTGGAAGCTACAATAAGTTTTATTACTTTAGAAGGTCAAGCAGTCATTACTTCTGGTTAAAATATATGTGAAACATCTAACCAGCATGTGGGTGCTGTTCAATAAGTTGCCTGGACCAGAAAAGGTACCCCCTACTTGTAAAACAAGGTAAAAGTATCAATTATAACTTTCCTTATTGGCAAAACAAAACAAACAAAAAATCCCCAAACTTTCAACCCTCAGCTGCATTTTACAATTATTGCTTTATTGTAATTAGTAGCTTTGCATTTGTGGTTGCATCAGACACTAAAACAGTTCAATTTTAAGTTTATGCCCTTTCACAGCACTCAAGGATTCAAAAAAAAAAAAAATCACTGAGGACATCATCTTTATAACCAATCATTGCAGCCTAGTGCCTTTTCTGCATTACTGTGGCTGGCAACCCCAGCTTGTCTGTCACTCAAAATCACAATCTAAAGGTAAAGGCTAGTCTGTCAATACACAGTTTAAGACATTTCAGTTACTATAACAGCAACAATCTAGTATATTAACTAGACAGCAATGAAGATTCCCAAAATCACATGGTCAGGTGCTCAGCTTTTGAAAAACAGAACTGTCAGGTCACTCCAGATGGACCCATAAATGCAAAGAACAGAGAAGAAAGGAGATAATCTTTCAGAAAGCCTGAATTACCTGACACCCAAGTAACTGGAAAACTGTACAGAACCTGATTTTCTTTTCTGATATAGCCTTTTTCCTTGACAAATCCAGCATCTGTAATTCTGCTCTGCTCTGTTAAATTAAATACTACTGAATCAACGGCTTATAAATACATTTCATTAACTGTCATTTTGTGATAAGCTAAGACTAGGAAACACAAACACGTGAGTAAAAGCTCAAGAAAGAATATTGAGCATACATGCTATGCTCTTCTGTGCTACAAACAAACTGAAGTCTTACATTTTGGGATAGTAGGGCAGATATTCTACATTGAGCTATAGTTCTGCTTTTCAGATTAAAAATGATGACTGTTGCATTCACTGCTTCTTGGCTGAGGAAGCGATAGCCACCCCCAACATTATACTGTTGTTTTAAATAGTGAGAGAGAGGAGGAGGTGACATTAAAGACTTTACATTAAATGCAGCTTTCTGTATATTTAAATACATTTTCACACATGGAATAATTTCCTGCATTTTCTTCCAATAAAGCTATATTTCATATTTTAGTCTTTAATTATGTTTACTCACAAGTGCTCAAATAGAAGATTGGGAAAAAAATGATGCTGTTTAACAAGGCACAGAAAATGACAAAAGTTAGCTGAACTGAAAACGTGCTGAATTACACATGCATTAGTTCTGTAAGAAACTTCACATCCTACAGTACTCTATGAACACCAATCAGTCAGGCAGCTCTATATATCCCAAATTATATCAGGGGAAAAAAAAAGTGCAAGTATCTGCACTTAAGAGTAAATAAAAAATGGATTGCTCACATTCTTAAAAACAGAATTTGACAGAAACCAACACAGGAAAAAGATATCCAATGTAATAAACACCAAGCACAAGTGCCACTTATTCTCTGCAGCAAGTCCAAAGGCAGTAGCAGCAGCTCATTTGCTTAGCAACACAGATTAAGCTGTTCTTTCCAATAGCTCCCTCAATTAGCACAGAGTTCAATCCAAGGTCTCTGTCCTCATTCCATGGCCGTCAATGGGACGGGACCTAGTTACCCGGCAGACTAGCTTTCTTTTTCTTCAGTTATGCTGTTCTGAAATAGGTATATTCCAAATAAGGAACAAAACCAGTCAATAACTGAATATTTCCCAAAGGGTGATGCGCAAAATAAGAGAGTATTTAATTTTTAAAATACCAAACCATGAAAAGAAAAAAATATGCAAGTATTACGAAGTTAAGTTATCTTTGTGGAAGAAAAATGGGAAACTTTGATGTAGCTTAAGGGGTTTTTTCCATCTCTACTATAAAACCTCTTCTAAGTAAATTACTGAATTTTGCGCTCCAGTATATGCCCCTGGAAATTCAAAGACACAAGAAATGAAACAAAATAAACTGAAAATCAACCAACCACTCCACCCATGATCAGTCATTTCACATTACGAGGCAAAAACTTTTCCCATAATGTTCAATCTAAAATGAAGAAAGAAAAAAAGAGAAAAAAAAGAAGAAAGGAAAAGAAAAAAAAAGGAAGAGAAATGTAAAGCCAAAATAAAATCTTGCATGTTATAGCCATATAACTTTCATAGCAGGGAAGAGGACCATAATATCCACTTCATAAAACTGAACACACAGACTACCTGCTGATAGATGAGTTCCACGAGTTCTTGCAAAGCTTCATCTGTAATTACCCAGCCATTCAGTGTTTCAGCAAAGTGCTCTATTTCAGTTTCAAAACAACCCGGCTGCTCAGTGAGGTGATTTAGGAAATCTTGTACATACTCCGTCAAAGTCAGATAGCTATCACATCCATCTTCAAAGGGAGACTCCTACAGCAGCAAAGCAATTTATTAACAATTTGAAAAGAACCTAAAACAAAGTTGTTGAACTTACCATCTCCTAAAGCAGCTGTATGGCCCTTAGTCTTAAATAACTCTTAATACTCTCATGCTTGATAGTGATCTTTTTTTACGTGATATACTTGAACATTTTTAGACAGCATACACCTCAATGCACCGGAAAGCTCCATTAAGCTCTAGAATTCTAAAAACAGTGTCAGCTGTCATTATACAGATTATAGTCTCCTAGCCAAACATGTCAAAAAGATAGGCTAAAAAGCAAATCAAATGGTTTGCCAACTTGCATGCAAGACTAAAATTTTTAACCTCTTAAAAAAATAAGCGAATCTCTTCAGAACAGCAGCACCAAACTGAGTTTCATAACCCTTTTTGCCTGATGCATACTCGAACTGTACTGCAAATAAACGAACTGTGTAAGGAAAAGTAATCAGATACTGGAACCAAAATGTTTTGTGATTACAAAGAGAAGCACTCCAAAAGAAGCAGGAGGAGATAAGCTAAAGAAATACATTAAATATAGCGCAATTTTCCCATGTCCAATAAAGCCAGAAAAAAAACTTCTGAAGTCAAACTGCTTGTCAATAGATGAGGACTGCTAGGCATCAAATGAAACTAGAGTGGCGATGCATTAATCAGAAGTTACTGATATCAAATAAAAAGACAGTAAACACTCTTGCTTCCTAAAGAATGGAGCTAGCACAATAACAACTTCACCAATCTTTATGCTTCCACTGTTGGGACAGAATGTTATTAATTTTGTCCATTCGGAAATGGACAAAATGTCCATACAGAAATGGAGATCAAAATAATTGATTTTGTAAATAGTATCTCATATGAGCATTTGTAAACAAAAACCAAAGCCCAAAGAAGGATTGCTGAAGAACTAAACTTACACTTAGTGATTCAAAACCTAACGGTAGTACTGAGAATAACAGCATTCTCAACTGACCTACTGTTTAATAAGAAAAAGATTTAAAATTTTTGAGCTAAAAAACAATCATTTTTTCTTTCTTCAGTGGACATACATACATTGAACAGATTTATATTTTCATTCTACCTCTCCTCACCCTTCCCTGAAGAAGCAGCTGTCTTTTACTTTCTGGCTTCAATATGCTGCAGTTTTTCCTCTACTGAGGAGCAACACAGATGTGTCATCTGTGAAAGAAAAATCACCTGGATACAAACTATGAAGAAATGAAATACTTAAAAAAAAAAAAAAATCAAATACTAATATTAATTTCAATGACTGTAAAGAGGACATGGGAAAACTCACACTTTCAAATTTTTTAAAGCATGTTCTAAGGGTATACAACCTAATCTAATAGGGCAGATGCTCAAAGTAAAAGAAGATAAACTAAGACGACATTCCTTGGATACCTAATTAACTGAAACAATTGCCTCATAAACAATTCTGAACAGGACTTAAAGGGACTTAATATAGCACACCAGAAATAGGAAAAAATGCTCTTAAAGACTTAAAGAACTAGTGGCAAGTTTTTCCTACTGATGATAACAAAGCTGCGTACAACCCGATCCATGCTGGTTGTGCTCTCAGCTGGTGGATGGCTCCACTGACCTACAGAGCTCCTTTCTAATCCATAGTATTCTATGGTTCCAACAGTTTGGACCTTTTATTCCTTCGATCCATAAGCTAACAGGTCTCTGTGCAACTTGCTAAATATTCTATCTCTGTAAGGGAAACTAGTTTTAACAAGGCACTTTCGAATAGCTCAGTGAATGTCCTGTACAATGAAGTTAGACTATTTTGCTCTCCAGAAATGTGACACTGTGTAACAACTGCAGCTTATATTAATCCTGTACAGCACAACTAGCATCTCGTCAAACAGTTTGAAAACTTTGCAGCCCAGAATAGTGAATGCTGTAGCTTTTAAGAGCTGCTCTGACAGCAGCTTCTAACTTTATGAGTTTAAAGGCATAATAATGGCTAAATAAGGGTAAATAGTCAAACAAAAAACACAGCAAAAGATTCATGATCCAAATCTGCTCTCAGCTTCTGTTTCAGCACTTGCTAAACACTAGTATACATGAGAAGTATTCACAACATTTCTGCTCACATTTAGCTACCAGTAATTTATCATCAGCTTGAGTTCTCCTCAGACTTTGTAGAAAAAAGCTCTTTTCCTTCAGGTTATATATACCTAATAACAAATTTGCAAACTTAAATGCTTAATATATATCAAAAAAGCTGTATATTATTCCAGAGAAATATGAGTTTTCATATCTAAAACTCTAAGGAACACTAAGAAGGTTAGAAGTATTCATTCTAATTCAAAGAAAGAAGCTTCTCAAAATTGTTTTGCTTCCATTTTACCATTGCCAAACACAAGATCTGTGTAAAGTATCCTAAATTTCCCACTTTTGCTGCAGATGAACCCAGTTTACTAAATTAGCTCAGTCAATAAAATAACAACAACAACAAAAAGTACCCAGTGAAGGAGTAACAATTCTGGAACTTAACTATTCCAGGCCTATTATGGAAACCTAGTATTAGATTAGGGTCCTTACAACATACCAAACATACCTCTAGATAAGAGTTTTAGCTTTTGCAACCATTTTAAAGCTTTTTGTATTAAGATCAATTGTTTATAGTCATAACTTATTCTTACAACATGGCAGCTAAAAACTCCCACATGCTTGTGTGTTTTTATAAAATTGCTGAAAAGTAACATCACTGGCCTTAAGAGTTTGTAATTGCATGTATGCAAATCTGTTAATTTCAAAGGGCATTTTTTGATCAAGGAACTAAAATCCTTCATTTATAGAAAACATATAACATGTTTTGGGTCAAAGCACTCTTTTTCTCCCTGTAGATTATCCATTTACTGAAGCATGTTCACGTTGGCATTCAGTCAACAGCTGTCTACTGGCTATGGGATTGCATTATTCAGAAGACTGATTTTATTCAGCAAACTGGCATAGGTTGTAACATCCCAATAACATCATTTTTTTTTGTGGAAACACCAAAACACCTGATGTAGAATTTACCCGAGTATTTTTCTATTAGTTATTCAAAATCTATTTGCTTCAACTTAATTGCATATTTTATATATTTGTAAAAATAGTAGTTTCCACACACCTACCCACCAGTCTGGCTGCTCACATAACAAAAGGTTATTACAAGGACTAACACAGGTCTCTCCTGGAGTAAAACTCCTGTACCATAATACAGAAGAAAATTAGAAGCATCTGGCTTGTATTTACATGTGACATCCACAACACAGATTTAAGCCAAATATCCCACCGAAGGTGTATGGATACTAGGAAGGAGTCCAACCATACTTTTCTTTCAGTGACACTGTATCACCAAAAGGCAAAATTGTAAGACACATGATGATAAATGCAGTTGGGCATTGACAGTCAATCACTGCTAGACTCAGCACGTTTAGAAAATGGATGCCTAAGGCTTTTCTAAGCAAAGCACTTGCTTCAAAAAAAACTGAGAAATCTTAATGAAAGTGAAGCTAAGCCTCTACTTAAAATGTGGTGTAGATAGAGCTACAACAGATGCAGTCTCAGAAGAGACAGCTTGCTCTCACATTGGTGAAGTCAATGCCTGGTACAATCAAGAAGAAATGCAGTTATCTGCAGTTAACTTTAACAAATCAGCCCACACTGAAGGCTCTCAAGCAATCCCTGTTATTCAGTCATTATCACTTAACATTCTGTGTCTCAAATTTTGGATTCTCTTTAACTACTGCAGCATTCGAGCTGTCTAATACACATGAACTCATGAAAACATTGCAAATTTGAATATAAGCAAACCGGCATATACTAAGAGAAGATAAATACTTACTGCAAAGTTCAGATTGTATCCTGAGGGATAAAACTCAGGTGCGTTCGCAGACAATTTTGAGATTACCACAGGAGCCACCGCCACCTGAGGTTTCGCCATTGCTGGTCCAGAATCAGGAACCAAAATTTTATCTTGGGAGCTGATCGGAATTCTTGTCTGTCGTGGGTGTTCTGGAACGGTTTTATTATGTTAATACCTCTTCTTACACATCATTAAGTTTTTATCTATTCATATAACCTAACACATAACTTTTAGGAGACAGAGTGGGAATAGAAGAAAAGAATAGAATGACCTGCTCTGACAAAACAAAACAAACAAAAAACCAGAACATCTTACCAAGGTATTTTTTCCCCTGAAAAGTGATACTGCTCTCCTTTTAGAATATAAAAAGTTTAAATATATTATGACTGATGTTCTTTAGAAATTTAATCCCTAAAGTTCAGTTTTACTTTCAACTGCAAAGGCTCAGTTTTAATTGCTTTTCTTACAATGCAAAAAGTTTAGACACTGTGGAGAGGCCTTCGGTGCCAGCCAAAAAGCAAACACAACATTCAACCAAAGGTGACCAAAAAAGAGGAGCTCTCCTCCTCCAGCAAAACACTTTCCTAAGACAGCTGACTAGAGAAACTAGAAAATCTGCCTATGCCAACCTGCTTTTCTTGTGGGTTTTTCCACAGGCTGCACGAGCAGAAGTAGGCCTCAACACCTCCACGCACTTCTAAAAGATGTCGCAAATCGCTAGCCCCCCAACATGTTGCACAGGGTGCTTTCCACATTTTTTTTGGTGGAGCAGCTGTTGCATTTACTGAGGAGAGCATGGTCGGGCAAAGCAGGACGCGCTGTGCCGCTGAAGGCTGGGTTTCCTCGGGGCAAACCTCTAGGCCGGAGCCCCAACACGGCTCCCGAAGCCGGGGCGCTCACCCAGACAGAGCGCTAGCACTGAGCCAGGGACACCACGGCAACACCACGGCCTCAGCGGCGGCCCCGGAGAGGCGCCCGGCCCAGGGCCTCAGGCCGCGGGGGAAGGAGAACGAAGGGCTTCCCCAGGGCCGCGGTGTTGGCCGGAGTGAGGAACAGTGCAGCGCGGCGGCTCGGCCGAGGGCCCCCCGTCTCCCGAGCGGCCCGGCCGGTACCTGCGTTTCCGGCGGCCGGCCGCGCGGGCCTGGGCG
>NW_010578595.1:4094-23667 GCF_000705375.1 Tinamus guttatus
ACTTGACAGATTGAAAGAAATTAGTGTTTTCAGAAGAGCCCTCAAAAAACAAAGAACCTATCTTCTCTCTCTCTGCTAAAAATAATTTCTGAAAGGGGTGCAGAAAGATAATAAGCTTATTCAATTTGCTTTAAATCCAATGTGATATCACAATGCCATCTTTTGTAATCTGTACAAAAGATGTACACTAGTATATAAGCGACAGAAAGAGCCCTCCCCCCAGCTGAAAGCTGTCCTCTCCCCCACTGCTGTACTTATGGCATCAGGCACAATGGGTATTTTGGACAGAGAACTGCAGTGTATTATCTTATAAAAAGGCTTTGACAGGGACTGCACTACTGTGAAGCCCAGCTATTGCACAGAAGGAAGAGAAGTCCCCCACTTTGCAGCTTCCAGGCTGCCATACAAAAACTTACTAGATGCTCTAGGCAAGTGCGACACTATTTGCTAAATTGCAGTTGTCTCCCCTACAGTTACATGTTCGGCTTACAGTGAAAGAGCACTTCTCTCACCACTAAATCCCAAACGCAGTATTTCACTGGCTATAACAAACATACAGAAAACATTAAGCATGTATGTAAGTACTACAGTATTCAGGCTAATACAGTTATGCTTCCTACAAGTCACTAGGCATTTAAGTCGCTTTCTGCTTCAAATCTTTTAAGATCCAAATAGACTTAAAGCAATAACAATCTCTGAACACACTGATATGCTGCATAATATGTTAAAATAAGCAGAATCCCATAGTTATCCCAGTCACCTTGCAGCATTGAAGATTTCAAGTTTGTAACAGACCCCTTCAAGACTAGCTTATTTACTTATATAAGAAAAGTTCCAAACCGTGACATGAGTAAATACACCTCCTTTTGATGCAGAAAGAGGTACCTTCTTCTATCAGCAGAGATATTGACTGTGATCCTTTTAATGCGTCTGAAATAGCTCCGATGCTTTCAGCCTGGGTGGCACTGAGAGCTGCTCCAGGCTGGAGGGGAACTCAGTTTAGAAGCAAAGTGTAAAAGAGAATTCCTGTCATAGCTTCCACTTGTTCTTCCTAAATATAGCTTTTGATTCGCCCTGTAACTTGGTCCCCTGTGACACTTGACCATCGTAAAAACAGGGCTCAAGTGTCAAGCAGTAGGTGTTGAAGAAACACACCTTTGGGTCCATTTCTTGCCCTCCCTCTCCCTGCAGTTCTGGGGCTTTTCACAAGAGCAAAGCATACGCTGGTAGAAGGTAATACATAATAACCTGAAACTTTTCCTGCATTATTTGGGGCAGAGCATACGTCTCTGCTGCCACGCTGGGAAAGGAAATAATTACAAAGACATAATTATGAAGAACTCACCTCAGCGGGACTGACTAGGGAGGCGAGCAGCGCGCCGATGCGACTGTCTCATTGCTGGGCTGGCAGTGAGCTGGCCCGGCGGCAGCCCCGGGGTCTTGGCAGGGCCTCCTTTGCGCAGGACGGCCATGCTCATAGGGAGGAGCCCTGCGAGCGCGAGGCCGTAATTGCTGTTATTTGAATGTTAGGGAATGTGGGTGAGGAACGGATGAAGATTGTGGTGGGAGTTGCTGTAGTTAATATGGGAAGTGAACCATAATTACACAGTTGTGCTGCACACACTCCCTGTGAGGCGTCTCTCTGGGCTGGCTACCAAAGGAGAGCAGCTACTGCGAGTCTTGCGTGGGGCATGGCCCGAGATGGCGTTGGGAACAGCCTCTGGTCTCTGTTCCCAGAACGGCAGCTTCCAGTTCACCTTGGAGAAGGGTCTTTTCCTCTTCGGTCCTTCCTCTGCTGAAGCTGTTGTCCACCTCGCCCACGATGATCACGGTGACAGCAGCAGTGGCCTTATCGGGGCGGGTGACACCACGCAGGCCACTTGCTGCACGGCTTGCTGGACAAGATCTGCTGCAGAGCTACATCTAAAAGAAGATCAACAATTTTAAAAATTACTACCAAGGAGACAAAGATAACAGCTGGGAAAATGATAGCTGGGAAGATGATATCAGGGATGATCTCCCTTGACTTTAGGAAGAGTAGTGGCCCACCACTCTCTTCATGTCAAATAGCTCAAGGAAGAAGATTACTCAGAACAGCGCTCACAGGCCTGTGTTTTAACTAGAATGGAGCAGTTTGCCCTGTTATGGTCTATGTCATGATTTCCAAAAGCTTGGGACTCTCTTTAAGTAAGTAGTCTGATGAGTAACTTCATATACAACTTTTGAAGATTCATGTTTACATCAAAAGTATGAGGGGAGAGCCAAAGAGATACTTTTGTAACATGGTCCTGTACATTAATTTATTTCAACTTATAATAGTTATTTATCAGTTTTATATCCCAAATCAGCTTTTGGATACAAGAAGCTTACAGTTCTTTCTTCCACGTGCAATTAATTTACTAAAACTTCTGCCCTTCAAACCAGGCCATTGTTTACACTTTGCATCAACCATTTTCTTGCAAATACAACTGAGTAATACCTACTCCACAGATCTGTCTCTTTTAACAGATTTCCATGGCAGGAGCAAGTGATCTAACACATAAACTTACTGACGCATCAGTAGGAAGAGAATCTACCTGTGTCATCCCTAAATGATCAGAACTAAACTGTATGAAATTGTTGGGACAAAAGTAATAAGCAATTTTATTACTTGATATAAGAAAATGTAGCACTGAGTACATTAGTCAAGAGAAAAATAGACTTTTTACCATTATTTTGCAGAGTACCACTGCCATTAGGTAGTTTCGTATGCACAGTCTCATGGCCTATAGATTCATCTACTAAATACAACAGCAGATGATTTAATATATAAATAGTGAGACGTGGGCATTTCAGGGGAAGGATTCAAACCCGGGTCTGTTAGAACAGGATAGAATACGTTAACACACATTGTATAAAATGATGTCATATGTACTGAGATCCTAAGGATATAGCAACAATGCATATATTTAAAGTAGGAAAATCCCTATATAGCTTGAAATATATTGTTGTTACAGTCTTAGAAGCTTGCCTAATTAACATGGTCCCCAGAATAGCTTATTAGTGTTGAAAATGGAGTTGATGCTCAACAGAAACGTGTGTGTACCTTAATTCTGGACTGAGACTTTTCACTGCATAATGTCAGAATTGTTTCTTTAGCCTGTCACTATTTGATGTTTAAATGTTTTGCTTTTTGAGAATCCTCATGGGCACAGTTACCGCTTTCCAGAAGCTCCCAAAAGAAAAATAATTTTTCTATTATAGCCTCCAGTGTTTTAGTGTAATACAAACAATATAATGTAATTGAAAAGCAAGCCAACAAAGGAGTAGTCAGAATCTCAGTTTACTGAAATAAGATTTCTTTAAAATAAAAGGTTAAAAATAACAAAATAAAATTAAAAAACTACACAGAATGTTGGAAGAACTGCCTTTATTGTCAAAAGAAATGTTGTATGAGGAAGCATCATGTCAAAAATACGTGATTTTTTTCCCAATTTCCCACATCTATATGAATGCTTGTTAATATCAAGAAAAATGTACACACTTTCTCCTGAGTTTCTACTCTAGAGTTTGTACAGCTATGCCAATAACAATGACATCAGGCTATTCAAAAAATGAATGGCAGAAAACAGCATGCTGAAATGTTTGCTATTATCTAATCGAAAGGAGATCAACAAACGTATCTAAATTAGCTGATTTTCTTTCTGTGACATTTCTGAGCTGCTAAATATTAATTCAACTCTTGCACGCTGTCCATATAAAAGCTTGGTGATTATTATCACAGACTGTTCCATCAAGAAATAATTAGGCTTGTATTAAGAAGATGGTCTCATTAGAGGCTGACAGTGACCTTGTTCTAAATTCCAGAGTTCCAGTATCTTTTAATAGCTCCACTAGCATCATCTGAGTTCTAAGAATTTTTATTAAGCTCTAAAAAATGCATTATGAAAATAACCTACACAAACATTAGAGCATTATAGCTTTGACTGCATTACCCAAAAGCAATATTCCCTGTTGCTTTGTAGTCTGCGTGCACAGTAATAAAATTATCACTTACCAAAATGTTTTGAACAACTGAAATGTGATGATGATACAAAAACAACAAATTTGTTTCCAGTCGCTTTCTGGGAAACTGGAGCCATTATACCTGGCAAAGCTGGCAAGTACCTAACAGTGAGCAAAGGTACCGGCAGATTGTGAAGGGATTATGAATTTTAAACAACTGATGATGCTGATTTTATAAACATCCTGTCTGCTGTAATGTTTCAGCATTGCTTGGAAAAAGAACAAACAATAATGACATTGCACCATCACATTTTGTTCTGGACAAACGAGTCTGACAGTATAGGAATTACCTGAATTGCTTGAGAAATTTTGAACAGAAAGGCTGCTCATAATTTTCACAAACCAGGATAATTGAAGTAAGCACCTACTGTTTCAATCTTATAACAGACTTCTTTTGATGAAGGCCATCTCCATCAGTTGATTACATCTGCTGAAAAATATTAGCTCTTGTCTTCAGTGATCTGATGAAGGGGCCTCACATCATTGTACAGAAAGGACTTTTGCTGTGGGTCCATATATGACCCAAATATATGTAAGAACTAGGAACTGGGAAAAAAAAGGCGGGGGGAGAAGAAAAAGAAAAAAAATAAAAAAGAAGTGCTAATTCCTTGTGATAAAGCAGGAAAAGAAACTGCAGCTGTGCAGGCATCCACAGTTTCTATCTAGTTGTCATCCATCTGTGGGAAAAAATATAGTATACATGAATAGAGCAATCATCCAGAGTCTAAAGAGGAGAACAAGGACTAGTTTCTCATGCTTCCTCATCAAAATGGCATGGAATGAAAACTTGTCTGAGACATGAAAAAATTGCTTGGTTATAAAGTCTGACCCAAAATGAGGGAAACCAGACCGGAAGATGCAGAAGGTCAAGGACACCATAAAAAAAGAAGGCCTTTAATTTTTTTTTAAAAAAAGGCAATCTGTATGGCACCAATATGCTGAATCACACATGACTGACCAGCTGCACTTGGATGGTGTCTGCTCCAGAGCCAGTAAAAGAAGACAATAAAAAAATTAAGGATAAACAATGAGTGTAATGATTTTTAATGTTCGAAACAGTATCAGGAAACTCATGTTCATTCACTTGAGTCATAAGGAAAAAAAAAACCCTTAGTCTCTTATACTTCCAGCATTCTAAAAAATAAAACAATTAAGAATTAATGCTTTCTATAATGACAATATAAATAAATCCACCAGTCATGTTCATCTATCAAACAGTCAAAAATAGTTTGCATCAACCTTTCTTTTATTGAATCAGATCTGCTACAGGAACATATTTCAATCATTGGTGGTCTCCTGGCATATAAATATTGTGCCTATTTTAGAGATAGATTGCTAAAGGAAATCAGTGTCAGCACAGGAAGGCAGTACAATCTAGCTGCTAACTTCTAAATGTTGTTTCTCAATACAAAATCAAATCTCAAGTGTTAAAAATACTATAAACAGTTTATCTTAGGAAATTACGCAGTTTTTTTTAATAAACTTCTCATCTTCACACCCACACGAAGTTGGGTGGTACACTGGCAATATCTGCTCTCCAAAGATAATAAAGAATCTGAAAAAGAAACTATAAATATTAAGCTGCTCCACTCAATCACATCAGGCTGTGCAACACAGGGGGTTGCCCTTTGAAGTACAGTTCAGTTCTCAAAAGCTGGAATCAAAAGCAGTGCTTGAAAATCATCTTTCCTGAAAATGACTTTTGAGAACTGCAGGCTGCTCTGTCCGGGTTTCCTATCAACTAGCAGGCAGGTGCCAGAGCATGATCTTCATTCGATGGTTACATGAAAATGTTCACACCTTTGTTTCAGACAGCTTTCATATAGAGGCTTTATTTTTATGAGGAAAAAGGAAAAGTTGTTAGCTAAGGTTCCTGACACAAATCAACCTGTGTAAGGTAAAGCCCTGGTTTTACCATGGATGATTTATAGGGGGTTCTGACTCCCAGGTGAGTGCAGGGGCTGTACAGGGACATCTGTGAGGATTTCTGTTGATCCACTGCATGGATGGCCAAGAAGCAACTCCTTGCAGCCGGGTCCTTGAGGCAAAGCAAGAGGCGTGCCGGTTCAACACGCGCTGCGCTCTGCGCTGGAGCGAGTGCGGCGCTGCTCCAGCCATCGGGCAGCCAAGGTGGGCAGCTACGCTGGTAACTTCAGCAGCTGCTCCTGGGCAAGACACATCCGTGTGTCAGTCAGAAGAGCTACGTGCCAAATACACCCAGGTGAACGTTAGCGCTGCAGCCTGCTGACCTAAAAAAAATCAAACCAAGTGCACTTCTATTTCTAAGGTTCAAGTTTCCCTACGAGATTTTAGTCAGGTCTAATGCTATCATATTTACTACAGGTTATAGTGAGCATGAAACAATACCCATTATATTTGAACTATTTCATATTTATTTTGCAGTGGAGGTTAGCGTACCTACAGACTGCAGGACAAATTTAAAAAACAAGAAAACGAAACAGATATTTGGCATTAGCTTCCCTGGAGCCCTCTCCTCCTTCACAGATGGAGCCTTTTTAAAAGTTTAAGTAAATCCATTTTTGAAAAGAGGCTTTCAGTGGTGTAAAAGCATTCCAGCAGAGGAGTTTATGTGGCACAGCTACTCTGCATTAGATGTTGCATGCTTTTTCTCATGCAATGTAAATGATTGTAAAGGATACAAAGCCCAGCAAAGAGAGCAAGCTTCCAGACTGCCGGCTAAAATGAATACCAGCAGCCTCACAGAACTGCAGTCTAGAATACTTGAGCCACATTTGTCTCTCAGGTTTCTTCCTTTTTTTTTCTTTAGAGTCTTATACCCATTTTTCCTTGGAGTACAACAGCTTTGGAAGGCCTTCTTTTACATATAATCTCTGTTGTGATGTACCTAACCGAATTTGGACAGATCGGAAAACACTAAAAGGTGAACATTATTAAGAAAGGCATTATTTTATTTTATTTATGTATTTTATTTTTGATATAGCATTGTCCATTAATAACTTTTGAAAAATAACATACAACTATTCTTTGTAGCACATGAACCTAGTAAAGGTATGTTTGTATGAATGCTTGGGATTTTTTTTTAACACTGTTCATATGAACAGTGACTTAACAAATTTCACTCATCTTAAAAGTCAACTCCTACTGCAAACAAATCCTGGAACTTAACAGAATACTTTGACCTCAATTGTATTTAAATAAAGCAAAACTGTTTTACACTGGAATTGGGACTTAGAAACCTCTTGAGAAAATTGCATCACATGTGGCTCTTCTGTTTCCTAAGCACAGCAGGAGACCCAAGGTTTCTTTGTATTTTAGTTAGGAAAAAAAACAAACCCACAAAACGTATTACCTGTATTACCTGTTCTCACTACCTGGATTTCTCCCATATGCCAACATTTTTAGATAATAATTTTGGAGTGGAGAGATGGCGTTGTCTTTCAGATATTGACAATCAACTTTATATACATTTCTATAGTGTGCTAGGCCCTGCATCTTGCGTTTCAGATTTCTTCTTTATTCTGATCTTTTTATTTCCTCCAGCAGCAACTTCGTGACATGCACAGCTCTTCAACTGACCCTCCCTTTGATCATCACCCATCCATTCCTCCTGTTTTGGACGCAGGCCTTCATTCTGCAGCCATCCACATATTCCAAGGAGGCGGCCCTTTGTTTCAAGCTAGGCTAAAAGTAATGTTTTGATCCAGCTTTCCTTTTCTCTGCATAGCTATTTCTCAAAACCCAACAATTTACTATTAAATACTACTCAAAACACACCTAAAAAAATGCCGTCTTCCAGTTTCAAGCATTATTAAACCAAGTCATGTTCTGACTGTACTGGGCTTCAAATTAGCATAATTTACAACCTCTCCATGTCAAAATCCACATCTTAGCTCATTTTCTGCCTGAGCCTACTATGAACCATGAGCAGGCATCTCCCTGAAGCCTTGCAAACCTTTCTAATATTAAGGCTTTTTGCAGCATTAAGGCTGTCCTTTCTTTTATTTTGCAATATATTATGGAAGTTTGTGGTAATATCTGAGTAACCACAGATCTATTCCAGTAACAGACCAAAGCTGAAGAGATTAATTCTCAGATGTTAATAATTAATCTTAAAACAAATGCATTTGCTATTGAATTTTCTAGAAAGAGATGTTTAGAATATTAAGCCACCAACCGAATTTTTTAATATCTCAATTCATGTATTATTAACAGATGGATTGGTAATTACTTGCCAAATTGCATTTAATTAATATTATTATGTTAGCATTTAAAAATACTAAGAATATTCTTATTAATAATTTTATTCTTAAGATTTTCCACGGATTTAGGTACCAGTGCACATATTATCCTTTTCTAACGTTCTTGGATGTTTGCCCTTTTGAGGTCCACCTGTGCTCTTCCATTATCCCACAGCTCAGCTGTGACTTCAGAACTATAATAGTCAGCCTGCTCTGTAATTATTTATGGACACTGTCCACTGACCTGATTACTGTATGATACTTTGCTTTAGAAACTACTTCAGCTTAACATGAGGCTGTAAGGAAAAACAAACAATATTAAAAAGTGTGTGCCTGTGCTAGCCCTGGAACTAATGTAGATGTTTCATCATGGATACTGTAGCTTTTAAAATCCTAAATGCAATCTCTTCTGTAATGACTATTCTGTAATAGTGTCATTCTGTGGCAAGGATCAATTTTGCCAGTCATGACCAACATGCACTAAATGAGAAGAAATGGGGCTAACTGTTCCAGTCCACCCTGAACGTGTATCTTCTGCACTCAAGAGTTCAAAAGTGTTCAAAAACACTGTTTATCCTTTGAATCCTTTAACTAGCAAGGCACAGTGCTCACTTTACTACACTTCACTTTCATGGGTCTATGCTGCTAGTGAATGTATTCAGGTTCCTAACAGTTTCAATGAGATTGCCCCCTATTACAGTTGAAGATTAGTGTCAGCATTAGTGTCAATGCTTGTTGGTGCAGAGAAAAACTTGAATTTTCAACCAATAGAGTGTAGATTTAAACATACTTGCAAGGTTGCTCTATGGTTTTCAATTGAATACAGTAGAACAGGAATTACTGCAGAGAAGTCATAGCAAAATGATTATTTTAGGACTCTGTTTATGAATTTTGTTTGATGGTGGGGCTGTCTCAAAGTTTTTTGTATCAGTGTGCAAACTATTCTGGTCAAGGTAGAGTTGGATAAATTTTTTAAATTCTTTTCAAAGTTCTCGTAAGGCATCAGTTAACATGAACAGCTCAAACCAAAGTGTAAGGACTTAAAAGCAGTGAGAGATCTGAAACTTGGCACGAAAAATCTCTAATGTTTGAACCAGTGAAATTCACCAAGCAGAGAGCAAAAAAAACAAGGCACAGTATTAACAGTTCTTACCTTTCCCCCAAAAAGAGCCAGTCACAAGGGACTGCTCAGGTATGCAGTCCATCTCATAAAGATGCAGCAAAATCTAGATTCCCTCTCCCTTAGCTGCTTGCCTGGTTTATCCCATCTTCTGATATGCAGCCCTTTATTCCTGCTTCCCCTCAGCAATTCTACGCTATCATATTTTTCCAGTGGAAGGGAGCCCTGAAATTCAGAGCTGAGACACCCTTCCTTCTGGGAAGCACTAGAACTTCCAGCAACAGATCTGGGAAGAGCAAAGAGTGGAAAAAACAGGAAAGTGACTACAAAAATTTAAAAACTAGCAAAGGAAGGGACTGACATAATTTTTCATTCAAAGCCCACATGTCAATATAGGTCTGTAAAAACATGATTTCTATACAGTTTTGTGTGTGGAGAAGAGAGGCTGTGGTTTTCCAAGCATTCCTCCTAGTGGCAGTTCCAGCTTTGCCCAGTGGCTTCTCTGTGCCCAGTTACTGCTTTTGGGAGAACTGCCTCTGAACCCAGAGTAACACCTAAGAGCTACTGAAAGGAAGGAATAAGCCTTTATTTATTTATTTTACTACAAAAGAGACCTTCTGAGTAATTGCTGACAAACTGAGACCAAAGAAAGTTGATCCAAAGTGCATAGAAAAAAGTCGATTGGAAACCTTAAGCTGCACAAAGTCCTTCCATCAGTGCAAACTGGACTTGCTGGAAAACCTTCAGAAATAATGAGAAAAAACCCTCAGTCCATGACCATGAATGTATTTGGTTTCAATTCACACACTTTAAGTGTGTGCAAAATCCGTGTGCTTGTTTGCCTTGAGTGTTCAAGCTGAGCGACAGTTTCAACTCCCGAAGAGCCTGGAGAAATCAAGTCTCGCGATTAACGACCCCATGGCAACTGAAATACATCGTTGCACTTTTTATTAACTCAGCATGTAGCCATAAGGGGGACTAGCTAGTGAGCTTCGCACTCATAAAGCAGTTACATATATCATATATACGTGTGTATATAGAACTAGATAATCTTAAGTAACTTTAGCAAAGAAGGCGGTAGCAGAGAAGCGCCACCCTCTCGGCGGCGCGCTGCGCATGCGCAGCCAGGCTCGGCTCTTGCGGGGAGGGCGGCCGTCCCGGCGCGCATGCGCAGCGCACGGGGCCCCTCACGGCCTCCGGCCTCCCGCTTAACCCCCGCCCTCCCGCGCCTGCGCTGTGGTGCCTTTCCCTGCCCTCCGAAGGGTCCGTCCGGGCACCGCTGCTGACGGAGAAGAGTTCCGGCGCACGCTTAGTTCCGGGAGCTGCCCTGCATGAGCCGCGGTTGCCGCCGCCCCGGCCCCGGGCCCGGCCGCGGCCATGATCCCGATCCCGGTGGTGGTGTGCGTGCTGGGCGGCTGGTGCGCCATCTACCTGGCGGACACGCTGCTGAAGGTGAGCGCTGCGCGGGCACGGAGCCGAGCGCCCACAGCGGCGGCGCTGGCATCGGCCCCGGAGGGCGGCCTCGCCGGCCCTCCGCCCGCGCGGGAGGTCCCTTCTCCCTTTGAAAGGAGTAAAATAGATCAGGAAGGCGTCATTTGTTATATCTGCGAAAAAGCATTACACAAGCTTGTTTGTTCTTTTTTATTTTTTATTTTTTTAGATTAGGATCAAGGGGTGTAATCTCTCGGGGATGAGTGATGCTGCTAAGTATCCATGCTGAATAGGATGTCTGCTGGTTAAAGCAGCGTGAAGAAAAAATTGCATGAAAGATTTGATCTGTAATTCTCTCTCTCTCTCTTTTTTTTTTTTTTCTCCCCATCAAGTTAATGTGGCAATTCAGGAACTGAATTTGTTTCTGCCAAGCATGTGTTAGGGCTTAGCGATTTCAAAGTGACAAACACTTTTTTGTTCCCTTCCCATTGCTTTAAAATACAGGAAGAAATGTTATCAGGGAAACTATATTTGGAAGAAACTTGAGCAGTAAGTGGCTCCCCCTGCTGCTAATTGTTAGAGAACAAATGTGGCTCAGTAAATGATGAGAGCTATTAATTGCCAGATATTAGTTTGTGTAAGATCATTTAATCCTACAAATGACAACAAAATTCCATTAAGATTTTTTTTCTGAAGATTTTTTTTTCTATATTAGGTATATTTTTAGTGTGTGTTAGATATTTGGAGACAAACATGACTGTTTAGAAACACATTAGAAGATTGGCTGAATACAGTAAAAACAAAGTCTTTAATGTGGTGAGACACACTGAAAGTCACCAGAAATGTCAGTTAAGTGGCCGGATGCTGACAGTAACTCTGTATCTGATGAAAAATCTTAAGACTATAAAGGTGTACCTGAATTAGTGTAGTAGTGTTGTGCTGGGACTCATTCATAGCCCTCAGATTCCAAAGATCTATTTTAGAGTTAGCTCTTAAAATCATTCGCTTTCATAAGTAGGAGTAGCTGCTGCTTTTCTTTTTAGAATCTATAGTAGAGCTCAGCATTAGCAAAGAGGAAAAAAAAGAGTTTGGAGGCAACTTAGTATCTGATTTATGTTGAAGGAGAAAGGAGTGTCTGGAATGCAAGCAGGAGAGTCCAGGAGTTAAATTTTGACTTTGATCTTTTAATCAGAAGTTGACAAATGTGAGTTAGTTAGTTGACAAATAGTCATTAGGAGCTGTTTGATTTCTGTAAATCAGGTGGATCAGATATGTGCATGTCTTAGTGGGAAGTTCTGTTTTGAACATCTATTTTTTTGCATAGAATATAATATAATTTGAATTAAATAAGAAGATTTACATGATTGCGATACTTGGGCATGTTTATTTTAATTGCTAATATTGTAAGTGTCACACCGCATTTATAACACTAGCTTGCTAGCAACTGTGCAAAGCACAGACCCTATTTGGACTTCAAACTGCATATACTTTAAATATACCAAAAAGACATATGGAGCCTGAGTGAAAAATCATACAGGAGTGCTTTTCCATACATAATCCCATTAATATTCTTGGCAAAGGAAAGATTCGTGCTGTAACTTTTGCAGTTGGTGCTTTAAGGTCTCTTTTGTTGCTCTTCAATAATGCATTGGCATGAGAGATTCAGGTCCTGAAGACTCCCGGATCCCAGCTCCCCAGCACCCGTTCCATCCTTCCTGAAGGGCCAGGAAGTGTGCAGGAGGTTGCCCCTGCTCCTGCCTTGAGCACTGTAAGGTGCATGAGACTCATTCTCCCAAGGTCACCCTTCAGCTTCCAAGGTCGGGAGCTGAGAGGGTTCAGAGCTGTCGAGCAGGCTTTGTCAGCACAAAAGAATGTTAAGGACTCCCGCCTGCTGACAGGTATTTATGGAACTCCTGCAGTGTTGAGCTTCATCATCCTGAGGGCTGCCATAAATAAAATAAAATAAATAAATCCATAAAAGATAGATACTGCTTTCATAGTAAAGTTAATGTAAGAAAAATCACTTAAAGCTTAAATTGGAGAAGCAGAGCCAAAGCCTCAGGGAAGGAAGCATGAAATGAAACATAACGTAAAAATGCTTGGGGCGTGAGGGTGCATTTGCACGTGCTGATCTTAGGATCAGAACAGTAGGAACAAAAGCTTGTATAAAGGCTTTAATATATCTTGCAAAAGAATAGTGCAATTTAGTTCTTTAAATGATTTGGTGTTTATTCTTTATGAAGAGTATTTACACAACTTTTTCCTCACAATTGTGATGAAAACCCAAAAGGATAATTAATTTTGGTGCCTTTTGATGTAAATATATATATATATATTCCATTTGGTGAGTGTATTGATCAGTAAGTCTGTATTTCTTATCAAAAACTTATTTATGCATAGCTATTAGAGTAGGACTGTCAGGTAGCTGAAACGCGATGATACAGAGATAAATTTGTGGATTTTCTCAAGGAAAAAAAACAGTGTTTTTTTGCATTTGAAAACAAAAGAAACAGATATTTGGTATTGGGTATTACTTATTTCCCAGAGGTCGATTTCTTATGTCACATGCATTTTTGTTCTTTTCTCCTAAATAAAGTGGGGAGGTCCTTTTTTTTGTTTCTCAGTCATATGTGTTATTTGTAGAAGGTTGCTCATCTTCATGATCCTTGCTACTAAAGTTAGGTTGGGTTAGCTGACCTGGTTGTGGAAGTCAATCTTAGCAATGCCATAGGAAATGGCTAATGTTGGCTAAGGAGTGTGTTATGATGGAAGTTCCTACAGGTGTCTTCAGCTGCCTGAACAAAAATGTGACTCAAATCAGTAGGCTGAAGAAGGAAATTGCACAAACATATGGGTAAAAAGGATAAAATACTGTCGTGGATGAATAAACGAATTATAATCTGAGTAAACCAATCTCATGTTCTCGAAGACTGTTACTTGAAATAAATGTGTAGTATGTTCACAATTGAATTAATTTAACAAAATGTGAAAAAAAATGCAAGTGTAGTTGTCCAAAAATATGCTCTCACCTCCTCACACCATAAAAGGACAGCAGGGGTGCAATGAAATGAGGTATTTTAAATTTGTTTAAAGCGTTCTGGAAGATAACTACTAGCTTCTGAATTTCTTTTTTTGTGGGGCAGACAGGAGCTGCCCGTTACGCCCGCAGTCCCGATTCCTTCGGTAGATTTTGCTGCTCAAAGGGAAGTTCAGGAGCTGAGCTGTAGTTCAGGCAGCTGTGAACACTTGTCTGGATTATGTCAGAGGCACTCACGCCTTGGAGCAGCTAGTCCCAAATAAACTATTCCTCTTTATTATAGTTTTTAAAATATTTACTAGATATTAATAGCACATGACAAAAATAACACAAGCAGCCAGTTCTTTTGTAGCCTTCTAAACAGGCAGTTAAAACTTGCCGATAGTGATTGAACACTAGGAAACACCATATAACATCTTGTTTGCGAAGCAACATGGGATACCTGATCCCTTTTACAGTTCTAGAACTTCTGTGATTTGCATCACAAGAGCAGGATAACTTTTTAGTATTACGTGTCACACTTAAATATATGTCAAAGTATAAAAACCATGGAGGATATTTACCTGAAGTTACATATCCTTTTATCTAAACTGAACACATTTACTGCTTGTATAGTAAATTATGTAGTATGTTATGTGTAACATAAAATCTGCCTGAGAGTTTTGGCTTAAACTCATTATCTACTGTTTTGCAGTCATCCAGCTCTTTGAAAACATCTTATGAAGACTGGCTG
Organism: Tinamus guttatus; assembly: GCF_000705375.1. The sequence goes on from NW_010578595.1 coordinate 18,680, forward strand.
CTGACATATGGCCTGAGTGTCTCTCCTTTTCACATGCGATGGCAAACTGCTCTCTTCAACCGACAGTTCTACAACTGGGGGCGCTGGAAACCCAGATTTCTTTATCTATGGTATAAATCCACTCTTTTTTTTTTTCTTTGTCAAATACAGAGCTTGTGTTTATTTCTATGTCTGTGCCTTTCTTCTTTACAGTGCAGTGGATATACATGGTTATTTTGATAGGTTAACAAAAAAACACTGTAACCGCGTTGTTCCTGAATAAGCTTTCCTCCTTTCCTCCTTTGCTAAAAAGTTTGTGTATCTAATATAGGTTACATACTGTGATGCTATAAACACTATGGATCTGTAAGCTGTGTTTTTGCTTATAGCTTGAACTATATGTTGTTCTTAAGCATATAGATACTAGCATGTACTACTGCATGTAGATATAGACCAAAAAGCAGCCTCTCATATCTCCAGTTTGTCCCTCACTGTACACTGAATTCTCCCTGATCACTAAAGTGTAGGAGCTATTCAAGATATCTGTGTTGTCAATCATTTCCCAGGCATTCCTTCCCTTGCTAAGACTTCATAGGCTTGATAGGCTGTGGATGCTTCTGAACTGATGTAGAAAATTATTGTTGAATTGCCTTCCTAGTGTTACTTTATACTCACCGTGAAAATAAAAATGCATAAGGCTAGAATTTTTTTCCTTTGTTGTACTGTTGCCCTCAGTGAGAGAGGAGTGAAAGTCTGCTTCATATTGGTTCCTCTAGAATGTCATAATTTTCTTTCAATTTGATATAATTCTGTATCTCTCATGATTTTTAGTGTGTATAATTTATTACAGTGTGATATTTCCACTAGTCTCCTTAATTAACATTACAAGTACATGCTTCTTAAATTTGCTAATTCCCAGTGAGATTCATTTAGGATGGTGAAAGAAAAAAACTGCTATTATGAGAGAGAGGGACTACTAGTGAGCTGAATTATTATAAGCAGAAAATAAACTTTACCACATCCTCCCTATAGGATGTTATGAAATAATAATAATGACTAATAAAAATTCTCTGTTGGATGGACTGATGTAAATTGAAACATTTTTCAACACCAATTTTAATGAAAAAAAATTGATAGAAGAAAAGTCTGTTTGAAGTAATTGATTTTAATATAGGTTTGCATTTGTATCTTTTATCTTTCTGGCTTTAAGGAAAGTTGAATCTCATTTAGTGTTCTTTAGCACTTTCTATGTCTGGCCAGGAAGATGCATGATTTATTTAATAAGCTTTTATAAACATCTATGTTACCTCCTAGTTTGATTTTTTTTTTATTATTCTAAATTTGCAGTAGAATGTGAAACATGGTAAACTCTACATTTCCTACTCTGTTATGTTTTTATTCATAACTAATGCCAAGACATATTTTTCATCAGGATTACATCAGGGTGTAGTGCTGAATATAAAATGCTTGTTAAGCAGGGGCAATAGTGTATGTTTTAAGTGAGTTAATTAATCAGTTTCCTTTAGCATATATTTTTCTACTTTATTGTTGATGGACAGATGGCAGTATAGCACGCAAGAGCAGAGTGACTAGGTAATCATAGAATCATTATAGTTGGAAAAGACCCTCAGGATCATCAAGTCCCACTGTAAAGATTGGCTCTGTAGGTTTGGTGTGCTAAGTAAGTTAAAGCAGTTAAATGTCCCAAGAATGCACCTTATATTTTGACTGTGCTAAATTGCTAAAATACTTACTTGCTTTGTAGGTTCAGCATAGGGATGGTGTTTGGTATTGTTGCCATGTTTGGATCTGTTATTCTTCTTGGAAAAACACTGATGCAAACACTGACCCAGATGCTAACTGAGGCCCCCAAAGCCCAGAATGACCGTATGCTGCAAGTTGTGGTAAGTGATGTCTCCTCAGGTCTTCCTTTGAGAACTGTGAACTGATCTTAAACAACTTCTTAATGGGGTATGATAGCTAATGTCATACTTAAATCCTTCCATACAAAAAAAACCCCTAACTCCTAATGCACATTTGCATGAAATTTGCTGGCTGTTATCAGCCTTGAAAAAGGGAAGTGGAGGTAGTGTAGAAAACAAGGGAAAGAAAAATGAAGGCAAACATTTGGAAGAGTTTATATTAAAAATTCTCCGGCGTGAAAAATAGCTGGTAATTTTGAAAGGCCAGAAAATGTCACAGTAGTAAGAATACTAACTATGCCACTACCAGTCACAGCCAGTCTTGAAGTTTGCAAAACAAATCCATAATCCTCAAGAGGAGAGGAGTTTGCTTTCATTTATTATTTTGATGCCGAACATCATCAGTGGAAGGTAAGGATTCATTAATAGGGACTTAGGATTGCTCAAGGTCCTCTGCCTACTTTGCAGAGGGAAGTGGAAGATTCTCTCTCCATAGCTGGTCACAGAGTGATAGCAGTTTATTGGATTGCCTCATGGATTTCTGATGCTGCACAATATATATATTGTGGTTTTAGAAAGGAATGTATTTTACAGAATGGAGAAATTGCAGATATTGCCCTTTTTTATCTGTTGCATCAAAATACCTCAGGCAATATGAAGGAATTACTATTATCCTTAAAACAGTTTTAACTTGCAAGGAATCTTAGCAAACCTCATTTACTCAAGAATGCTGTCTGATCAGATTGTATGGTGATTTTCCAGAACACAGAAAGCCTCTGAGGTTGCGTTGCCTTATGTTGTGTGGCTTAGAGCAGTGATTTCCAGTGAGTTTACTCTACATGGTATTAGCTGGTCTAGTGACAGGTTGAAGGTTATGTACTGCCCTTCTCTGTTAGATGACAGACCTTCCTGTAGGTGCTAAACTTACCACGTGCAGCTAGACCTAAACGTTGCAGAACCATGGGAAACTTGATGGTTAGCATGTGCTATAAATCTAGTGCTTTTCAAATAGTTAGGAATTGTTTTGCACATGCAGAATGACAACAGCAAGTGCAGTGGTGCTTGCAAAAGCAGGAGGTGTGACCTGGGAGAGAGCTGCTGGTGCTGCCACTGGTCACCTGGCCCGCAGCCTCTTCCTGAATTATGGAGTTACTGCAGACTCTGGAGACAGGAGTGAAATTTTCTTGTGTTCAGGCAAGTAGGGTCATTCCTAAGCATGTATGTCTATTAGATTATGGAGTAGGAATAGCTGTCTCATATCTTTTTTTTTTTAGATCATTAAATGTATTTATCCTCTTTTGTGACACCACAGTCACAAAACAGAGGCAGTCATTTGCAATACACTGCTCTTTTGAGAAAATAAATAACCAGGGGAGAAGACAAAAGTTCACCCTTTGGGATGGCATCTGATTTGAATTGAAACTAGGAAAGAGAAATCTAGGTTAATACCCACAATTTCAATGTGAAGGAGGATTCCTCAGTGACTACTAGCAGCGTCACTGCATTCAAAGCAAGGCCAGATTGATATTGATATTAGAGAGGATATAATGTATAAGGATGATGTAGCAATAGTGTTACTTTTCCTAAGTTGCCCTGTGGTTCTTTCTTTCCTACTTCATTCTTTAATTTCTGAGTGGTCACAGTTCCATCATTCTGCCTTTGAAGAATTTTAATATTCTTTTTGAGGGGAATGTGCTACCATAAGTTAACATAAGAAACTGGCCCAGGTGTGGTTGCAAAGATGTAAAGAGCAAGTTTCATAATTATGTGACTGCCTGGGGGAGAGTTATGTTAAAGATGCAAACTTTTTTTTTGTTTTTGTTTATCTCTGCGTTAGTTAGCTATCATTAGCCTTTATTTAACCTTCAGCTTTAGAGTGGAAGAGCCACAGTCCTGCCTATGTTACATTGATCACGATTACCCCTGCTCTTTGCACAATCATGTACTTTATTTAAAATACCTGTCTGTACATAACTGAGTTGTTTTTCTTCAGCTGCCCCCTGTTATGTTCGTTGCTTCTTGACAGAAGTGGGAAAGAGGCAGATCAGTTGTTAAGAAAGGATCTTCTTTTATTCAAGGTATTTTCAAAAGACCATAAAATATAACATAGCAATGCTTATTAACAAAATATTGTTCTTAATTTCAAGGCCCATCATGAGCTTCCTTTTTAGGTGAATCTGAAAGCATTCAATGCTGTATTCTAACATGCTACTGTCACGGTAGAATTAAGATAGCCGTTAGCTGCTACCATCTGTCCACATCTGTATGCAGAACAGAGGGTCACTAAGAATGGCCATTAAGTGATCCATTCGTGCCACCCCCCGATGCTGGAGTAATACCAGCAGAGACTCTTAACAAATGAAGAACAGATAACTTCATACAAGAGGTACAATAATTATGGCAGTTAAGGTAAACCACATACCTTGGTAATGGTCACACTTTGAATAGGATTTTTGGAATGTTTCAGTTCAACACTACCAAAAATGGTCTTCTAGTGGATTTCCTTTGTCTAGATTGCTCACCAAGCTGCCACATGGTTCTGCCACATGGACAGTTGAATCACGTCGTGAAGGAATGAGTGGGATCAAGTGAAGGCAGGGTGAGATGGCACCTGCTCACTGGGGCCTGCTGCCAGGAGAAATAGTGCATCTCCTTTCTGCCGCCATTGACAGCATGTTCACAGCAGCGGCGGTAACAGTGAGGGGCTCTGCCTCGAGGAAGAAGAGCAGACAGGGCCTTCCCTGAGTCAACGGCAGCAATGGCCTTGTCTTTCTGCTAAAGCAAAAGCAGCTAAAGGAGATGGGGACTAAGCAGCCCTCTCTGGGGTGGAAAAAGGAAAAGTTTCTCCTTTTCTCACTTGTGACTGCCTTGAAGCCTACTTGATAGGAGGTGATGACTTAGAACTAGCGCAATAAGGGATTTGAAGAATGGTGTGAATCTGCAGAGATAGCAGAAATGTGAGGGGCCTATGTGTTATGTCTTATGTACATCAAAACTATCTCTTTTTTTGTCTTAAATTATCATATATAGACATGTATAGACATCATGAATAAGTGTTTTTTTAAAAATCCTTTAAATCAGGGGCAG
>NW_010578595.1:23691-65576 GCF_000705375.1 Tinamus guttatus
AAGAGAAGACTGAGTGCGAACTCTAGTTTCAGCCCTTTTGGACCGTTTGCACAATATTTTAAGTGCAGTATAGCTTTTAGTGGAGGGTGGATCTCTATAGCTACATGGCTAGCTGCAGGAAATTGTAAACTAATGCTTGCGGTTGATCTGTTGAAGTCTGTGTGCATTCTTACGAACTTATGGAGCTTAATATAGGGTAGGACACATTCTGTCATGCTTATGGGGACTGAGTAAAGAAGGGAGAGGACTTGTGGTCTGTACAGCTTTTCATCCTTCAATAAAAGATTATATATTCAGTATATTTTAAAATATACTGAGTAAATTGAGGGAAGAGGCACAATCTGATAGCACTGTATGAAGATTCCCTCTGTTTGGTTGCTTGTCTGAAGAGGCTGTGGAACTTACTGTGAGACAGTAAGTTTAGAGGCAGCAGGATTTGTCTTTCTACCTCTTGGTTTCCTAGTGTTTTGTTTTGTTGTCATGCCCACACAAACAGGTGCCTGGTGTAAATTTGCCTGTCAGCCAGCTGGCCTATTTCTTCTCTGCAATCCTCATCAGTGGTGTGATACATGAAGTCGGCCATGGGGTGGCAGCGATTCGGTAATACAAATTATTTTTCTCTTACTGTGTGTCAACAAAGCCTAAAATTCCAGAGTGTTTAATTTCAGGCAAATATTGTTAGCATTTCATTGGCTTATTTGGAGAGTATGTTTATTCTGTTTTTAATAGCATTTTGCAGCTTCCGTAGACTAATTTAGGAAGGATGTGCAAATGAGGATAGACTTTAATGCAGCGTCTATTGTACAGAACATGATAAATGACTTTTTCTTTGTAAATATACTACATTGTGTCATATTTACAATTGCACTTCTTTAAAACTACCTTATTTTTACCCAGGAATTACATTCCTGTAGCTGTAGCATTTGCAGAGGACCTGTGCACTCTGGCACAATGGTATTTTATAATAGATTGTAAATTAATTTTTTAAACATAGCTTGTAAAGTAGTATATCAGCACACTGAAACCTGGAGGTAACTCCATCAGTTGTGATTTATGCCTGCTAATTTCAGTGAAATGTTAATTTTGATCACAGATGAAATTTTTTGTGTCACTTAGTTATGATGATTACTTCACAAAAAATACTTGCTACGATTAATCATTACTGTTAAATGACATTCTAGTATAAGAGGGTTAAGTGGTGGCTATTGGGAGGTGAACTTGATATTCAGGTGCCCTCTGCATTTCTCTTGGACATTGTAGGCATTATTTGTCCCAAGGGCACAAAGCCCTAAGTTGTTTTTACACATTTTCTTGAGTGTAGGAAGTCCTGACTGTGCCTTAACTAATTACTTTCTAACTGTAGAAGTTCTCAATTAAAGGAGAACTTTGGGACCAGAATGTTTTTCATCAGTCTGTTTAGCTTGTTTTCTCTAAAATTCACTGTGATTGTTCTGTTGAGAATGAGACTCTTGCTCTTGATTGTCCTGCATTAGAAGGTTGTACAATGTTAAATTGCCATCAGTTAAAATACATGTTTACAAAAATTAGGATTTTTTCCCACTCAAATGGCTGCTTCTGCTTTCTCCTAGGCATTTTATTTTTCCTTTCCTTGTTCAGGTTAGTCTACACTGCTCTTAGGGTCAGTCCTCAGGGTTTAGGTTGTAGTAAGTAGCTGCTGTGGGAGAATTTCATTATTCTGGCAAATCATTTTCACTCCCTGAAGTCTGCAATATGCTTTTTCCAAGTGCAGTTCAAGGTAGCTTAAAATATTTGAGCCAAGGCTTATGCGAGAAAGGCATTTGTCACCTTATAGAGCTGCAGCCTTTGAAATCAGTATTTGCTTTAACCTGCAATGGGCAGGCTTATGGCAAGGGGGTTATTTGCTCAGAACATTAATTTTGTAATGTTCTAGATCCATTTTTCATAGATGACAATCTGTTTAAATGTTTGGCTCCAAAACCTTTTTCTTCTTCAGTCTGTACCTTTTACGTATGTTACAAAATCTCGTATAGTCATTACAACACCTTTCATTAACTTGTACTATGGGTAGATCTGATGAGTTAACTGTAGGGAATTAATGTATTATTTCATTCTGAATCATTTCATATTATATTCTTTCTTTTTTTTCTTACTGTATTTACACTTTGTTCTTGCAGCTAAGATTATATGAAAAAATAAAAAAAATTCTATGCCTAGAGTGCTGTCACAGAAAAGATGTGGCATTAGCTGATCCATGCCAGGTTTGCAATAGTCAACTTGGAGTATGATTATAATGACTATAAGTCTCTTAGGAAATTTCTAGATTCATAAAACCTTTATGTAGTTACTCAAAAAAAGTGCTATTTAAAAGCACTTATAGAAACTCAGGAAATGATGTAATGTATGACAGTGTCAGGTATCTGTAAATGACGGTTTGTCCTTCAACCCTATTGAATTTTCCTTTTTTTTTTTTTTTTAACAATATTTACCCTCATTTTTTTTTTAGCTTATAAATTACTTCAAATTTCCTTATGGACAAAGAGAGAAATGATAAATCCAGACAATGTATAGGCCTTCTTGTAACTTTTTCCAGATATTTTTTGAGAGATTAGTCTGAAATTGAGTCCTATGCTGCCATGTTTTACTTAAAAAATACATGCATATATATATATATATATGTTAACTAAATGTATATGTTAACGTGAAAGTAGATAGGATTCTATATATTAGTCTTACCAGGAACAATAAAATTTATTGAAGTGTTTCATAGCAGTCTTGCAATTGTATGTTGCTAAAAGATAAGTTCCAAAATGATAACTGTAGTTATTCCAGTAGTCAAAAATGTATGTATTATGCAGAATCACTCATTTCTTGCAGTTACTTGTTTATATTAACATGACTTTTTTTCCTTTTTTTTGTTAAGAGAACAAGTACGGTTTAATGGATTTGGGATTTTTATCTTCATCGTCTATCCTGGAGCATTTGTTGACCTCTTCACAACTCACTTGCAACTTATATCTCCAGTCCAGCAATTAAGGATATTTTGTGCAGGTAATAGTTCGAACTCTTTTATTAAATCTTCACTTAGAACAGTTATTAGTTTTACATGTCTTTGTCGACATGCATCAACATGACATGAATCATCTGCGTATCTGATTCATATTTTTCTGGACAAATTTGGGCATACACAATAACACCTCTAAAATAGGCGTAATGTACATGTCCTTGACAGCAAACTGAAGGCTTAAAAAAGACAGCATAAAAGCTTCTCTATGCTTAAAAGTGATCCTTCTGTTCTGGACATAAAACTGTTCTGCCAGTGATGTCCAAAAATCTATTGAACACTTCTATCGATTATCCTGCTGTTTTCTGGGGGAAGAGATTTCAGTTTCTAAGGAGCCCGAATGTGTACCTATTTCCTTTCATGAAAAATATTGCTATATCCTAGATCTGATGCAGAATAGTTGTGCATAGGAAGTTTCAGCAGTACAGTTGGAGAGGAATGCAGTTTCTGACCTTCTTCTCGCATTAGAATAGGCTCTTACACCTACGCAGGTACAGAAGCTTTTCTGCCTGTTTTCTGTATTATATGTCCTGATTGATAAAATCTTGGAGCACACAAGCTGGAAAATTCTAAGCCAAAGGCTGGTGGTATGAAGACAGAAGTAGCTTTCACAGCTGAACAATCTTGAGCAAATCACTTCCATTTTCTGCAATAGGTGCTATCTGTTACATATTTTTCAATAGTAGTTTCAAGAAAGTGTAAGCTATATTATTATACAGGTCACTGCTTTGATGTTGCTGCCAGGGGGAGATAAAGGTTAAAACACAAACATCCAAATAAGATCACATCTTATGTTTCAAAATAACCTCCAAATGGTTTTGGCTGGATGTTTTTTTACTGAAGAGAAAACTGGCTACTGTGTTATTCTTCCTGGACTGCTTGCACAATTAATCTCTGGAAACAGAAATGTTTCCTAACCTATTGAAATAAAAATAGGAAAGTTAGCATTTTGATTTAGTTCTTTGTATTAATGTTTTTGTTCTATTGCAGGGGAGAATAGGACAGCAGCCTCCCTGTTGTATTGCTCACATACTAACATATTGTAACCAGTGAATATTGCAAAGGGGACTTCAGGCAGGGAATGCAGAAGCAGTTAGCAAAGCATATTTTCAAGCTTTTATAAACCACATAAATGATAATAAATACTAAGTAAATAAAGATAATTCATATTCCAAATACCTAACTAAGCTAAAATTATTCACTGAAATAAAGTATCTTTTATGAAGCCTATTTCTCAACTTAATCAGTTCCCTTTTTCAGCTACAAGGAACATATCTGGAAGACACATTAATTTTCCAAATGAGCTGCTTAATGTCTTTCTGCAATTATATAGAAAACAAAACTGTAAACTCTAACAGAAAGTAATTGCTTGCTTATTTTAAATGACAAGAAAATGCCTATAATAATTCCTAGGAAACCTGAAATAGGGAGATACAAAGTAGTAATTGAGACATATTGCAGGTTTAGGTGTAGTAAATATCTGCAGTTTAATGCAGCGTGGTAATGATAGTGTGATGTTCAGTAAATTTTACTCATTTTTATTAATTGCCAGAACAATTTAATGAACCTGTACTCAGTGTTTTGAAGATCTGAATTTAAAGACCTGAATTTATAGAAACATGCTTTCAAATTTTGTATTGTAGCTAAGTAAATAGAGAACTACACGGAGTTGTCCTCTGTAGGCCACCTATACTCTGGAGATTAAAAAGTATATTTGTTGTACAGCAGATGGCATCACGAGTTCAAGAATAGTGAAACAACATTCTTTTAAGACAAGTGATATTTTTAGCACTAATTTCATGCCTAACAGAGAAAGGGTATTCCTCTGCAGCGCTTATGTAATTTTTTGTTTTATTTTTGAGATCTGCTAGTTGTTTTAACGTAAAAGGGAGTTAAACATTTTGAAGTTATTATGGTAAGGTGTTGTAAGGATTGGGTGAAATATGCCTTTTTAAATATAGAGAATAAACTATCCAAGGATGAGACTGTTTTAGCAAAATGAAGTTGATAATATACTGAATAGTGCACTTCTTCAGATACTCTCTCTTACGGGCTTTTCTTTATTTATTTTTTTTTCCTATGGATTGCCTGGGATGGATTTCATGTCGTTCTTCTTTACATTTCTCTGCCATATTCCACACAGCAACCTATAAAGATTATAGTAATAAGGTCCATGTTTTCCAACTGTTTGAAAGTACTCCTTGTCATCCTCCAGCACTTCCATCAAGTTTCCTTTTTTGTTGTTGTTTTTTGTTGTTTTATTTTATTTTTATCCACTTTCTGTAGTAGCCACACTGTTACAAAGTAATTTTAGTTCTGTCTTTGCTTTTTATCCTGTATTAAGCTGAGAAAAGAAAAAGATTATTTTTAAGTTAAAAAGTTTTTTGTAATTAAGTTAAAATCTGTACTTAACTCTTCATTTTTGTTGTGCTGGTGTCTGTGTGTGCAATAAGAGAGAGAGAAGAGACCTTAATGTGGAAACGCTGTATTTATCTGATCGCTTTCAATGCAGTACAGTTAAAAACTTGCAGGAAGGGATATTACTTTAAAAATAGCTGCGTGTGGAAATGACAACAAACCCTTAATTAGAATACTCCAAAAAATGTTTCTCATTAGAAACCTAGTAGAAGAAAAAAGTATTTTTATAAAACCTAATGGCATGTGGGAACAGCCAAGGAAAGAAGAGTCTTTCATATATTACAGTAATTATATATGGTATGGAGTTACATTTTTTTAAATACATTTACTTTATATTGCCTAATGAATCTATTGCATAATAAAATACAGAGTTGAATCAAATCCTTCGTAACAGGGTGAAGCACTGTAAGAAGGAAATAAGGAGTTTTAAACATTGGAAAGATTTTTTTTTACATGGGTCATACAAAATTTTTGTCCAAGAACAGAAATGGAATGAAAAATTTTTTGTAGGATGGGATGTTAAAGGAAGCCAAGTATGTCTTATGAGGAGTTGTTTTCATCCTATGGAGAACCACTTGCTATAACAATTATAGTTGTAAATATGAAACCAAAAATAATGGGTAAGCAAATGCTAGTTATACAACATAGTTTCTTGATGTGGTTTTTAGGTCCATATTTTAAACATGATTTTAAAAGAAGCTATTTTTCTAATCTTGTTTGGCACACAAACATGTAATTATTCTCATTTTAAAAGGATTGATCTGATGTAGATAACCATGGAAAATATTCAGTTGCAGCTAAATGTACTGCAGCAGTATATCTTTCTCACAAAGAGCACATAGTATTTCATATTTGTATTTAAGTCCATTTATTAAAGATTCTTTTGACATTTTACTCTTGTAGAAAGTGACAAATGATACATTTCTTTCCCTTTTTAAAAAAATATTTGTAGTTTATAACAATTCATTCAAAATTAGTAGTAGATTCAGAATAGCAGTGTTTTGCATATGGATACTCTGCCCAGTACATACTCATACAATAATGTTATGTGATGAAAAATCAATGGTAGAATGACACCTTAAAATTGGATCTACCCCTTTCCTGTATTTTCGAGTAAAGCAAGTCACACTTTTGGTTTGTTTCTGGTGCATATAAAAGTTGTGTTTGCAATATACTGTAATCTATTAAGTGTACAGTAGCATTAGAAAAAAAAAAGTATATGCCTTATTTTGCAAAATTCTTTATTGCTAAAAATGCTAACCATCACCTTCAGCAAGGTCTTCAGCAAGTAGTAACCTTTTTGCTGATGGAAGGGCTCATGTCAACACTGATGGCTGCTGACAGATCAGGGTGGTGGTTGCTGAAGGCTGGGGTGGCTGTGGCAGTTTCTTAAAATAAGGCAGCAATGAAGTTTGCTACATTGATTGACTCAAAATTGGAATCAGTCCTCTCAAATCTTGCCGCTATTTTATCAACTAAATTTTATGTAAAAATCTAAATCCTTTCTTGTTATTTCAACAATGTTCACAGCACCTTCACCAGTAGTAGATTCCATCTCAAGAAACCACTCTCTTTGCTCATCCATAAGAAGCAACTCCTCATCCATTCAATTTTATCATTCATGAGATTATCATGAGATTGCAGCAATTCAGTCACATCTTCTGGCTCCACTTCTAATTTTGGTTCTCTTGCTGCTTCCACCATGTGTACAGTTACATCCTTCACTGAAGTCTTGAACGCCTCGAAGTCATTCATGAAGGTTGAAATCAACTTCTTCCAAATGCACTTTAATGTTGGTATTTTGACCTCCTCCCACGAATCACAAAAGTTCTTAATGGCATCTAGAATGGTGAATCCTTTCCAGAAGGATTTTGATTTACTTTGCCCAGATCCATCAGAGGAATCACTATCTATGACAGCTATAGCCTTATGAAATGTGTTTTTTGAATAAGGCTTGAAAGTCAGAATTACTCATTGATCTATGGGCTGCTGAATGGATGGTTGTGTTAGCAGGCTTGAAAACAACATTAATCTCATTGTACACCTCCATCAGAGCTCTTGGGTGAGCAGGTGCATTGTCAATGAGCCATAATATTTTGAAAATGGTCTTTTCTTCTAAGTGATAAGTCTCAACAGTAGGCTTTAAATAGTCAGGATAGCATGTTGTAAACAGATATACTGTCATCCAGGCTCTGTTGTTCCATTTACAGAGCACAGGCAGAGCAGACTTGGCATAATTGTTAAATGTCCTAGGATTTTCAGAGTCATAGCTCCAATTCAGAGCATTGGCTTCAGCTTAAAGTCACCTGTCCTTTGAAGCCACTCTTGACTTCTCTCTGGCTATGGGAATCATAGATTGCATCTTCTTCCAGAATAAGGCTGTTTTGTCTACCTTGAAAAACTGTTGTTTAGTGTAGCCACCTTCGTCAATTATCTTGGGTAGATCTTCTGGATAACTTGCTGCAGCTTCTACATCACCACTTGCTGCTTCGCCTTGTGCTTTTATGTTATAGAGGTGGCTTCTTTCCTTCAACCTCGTGAACCGGCCTCAGCAAGCTTCAGGCTTTTTGTCTGCAGCTTCCTCACCTCTCTCATCCTTCATAGAATTGAAGAGAGTTAGAATCTGGATGAGGCTTTGGCCTAAGGGGATGTTGTGGCTGGTTTGATCTTCTATCCAGACCACTAAAACGTCTTTCATAACAGCAAGAAGGCTGTTTCTTATCATTCGTGTGTTCACTGTAGTAGCACTTTTAATTTCCTTCCAGAACTTTTTCATCTGCATTCACAACTTGACTGTTTGGCACAGCAGGCCTTGCTTTTGGCCGGTCTCAGCTTTGACATGTCTTTCTCAGTAAGCTTGATCATTTCTAGCTTTTGATTTAAAGTGAGAGACGTGCGACTCTTCCTTTCACTCAAACCCTTTAAAGGCCATTGTAGGATTATTACTTGGTCGATATTTTTGAAATTAGGGAATGGGGGGCGGGGAGGAGTGGCAGGAGAGAGGAAGAGACCGGTTGGTGGAGCAGTCACAACACACACAACATTTTATCATTTGCCATCTTATATGGGCGAGGTTTGTGGCACCCCCCAACAATTACAACAGTAGTGTCAAAGATCACAGATAAAACAATGATGAAAACATTTGAGATATTACAAGAATTAGCAAAACGTGACACAGGCATGAAGCGAGTACGTGCTGTTGGAAAAAAAAATGGTGCAGATAGGGTTGCTTGATGCAGGGTTGCCACAAACCTTTAGTTTTTAAAAATAAAAAACACAGTATCTGCAAAGTGCAAAAGACCAAAGTGCAATATAATGAGGTGCATCTATACGTGTGTGTATATATATAGCAATATGTATAAGTAATATTATTTTCAAGGGTTTGGAAGATTCACTAAAGCTACTTCCTGTACAAGTTTGTAAAGTAATATACATACTCTTCTTTATGCCTGTATTCATAAATTAACTTTTCAGCTATTCTTACAGTAAATATTTCAGGAAAAAATAATTAAAAGGTAGCTAACATCTGCATTTCAGAAACGCTTTTTTGTTATTTCTATTGGTTTTTATTTAAAAACATTTCGTATACCTTTTTTTTTTTTCTCTCCTCTAGGAGTGTGGCATAATTTTGTCCTTGGTGTTGCAAGTCTTATAGTTTTGTTTCTGCTACCAGCCATTCTTTTCCCTTTCTATTACACGGGTGTTGGGGCACTTGTCACCGAAGTCACAGAGGTAGGAAAAGATCTTGAATGGTTTCATATTATATGCTTTAAAATAAATAAATAAATAAATAAGCTCTTTTTCATGGAGAATAATGTTTTTGTAACACTCTCTCATAAGTTAAAATATCCATTAGAGTCAGATACTTTCTGTTTCTGCAAAAATAATTTATTGGCTAAGCATTACAGCATAACTGTAAACTAATTATTTTAGTTTTAACAGTAACATGACTGTATGACTAATGTCACTTTTTCTTCTCAGGATTCTCCTGCCAATGGACCAAGAGGCCTTTTCGTGGGAGATCTTGTCACTAGCCTGCAGGACTGCCCAGTTTATAGTGTGGAAGACTGGAATTACTGCCTGGGAGACATTACACAGAAGTCACAGATTGGCTACTGTATAAATGCAGCAACCCTACAGCAATTAAGTTTTCCAGCCAGAGGTATGACTGCTGGTGGCCTCTTCATTAGATTATAATTTTATCATATCTTAAAGACTCTTTTGGATTTAGGATTTTTACTGAGACAGCTTTTTGGTAAATCAAGTCTAGTATCCTGTCTTAAACAATGAGCTATGTGCCATTCCATATATTGTATGGTCTGAATAATGATATTTGGCTCCCCAGGATATTCCATAATTTGTTTATTGCCAGTAATACAATTATCTCCTCTATGTCTACTTTAGTTATATCAGTCATAATTACAGATATAAATACCACATACTGCCTGATTACTCTCGCCTGTGTAACATTACAAACTGTGACATAAGTTAATAGCGTGCTTTATTATGGCCGCTTCTGATCTGTCTCACTCTACAGCTTTTAAGCTCGTTTGCTTCTCCAGACTTTGCTATAAACTTATTTCTGACTGGATTGCACATATTTCTTCTGGAAGCCAGTTTATTTCCTTCTGTTTTCATTTATACATTAGATGACTTGTTGCTGTTGCAGTTTACCCCCAAGAAACAAAAACCAGGAACTGAATTGAACTAGAACAATAAACAAAATTAACTAGAAAAAAAAAAAGTCAAATTAAATTGTCTGAATGTCTTGTGACGTGCCCTAAAGCTCTTAAGAGTTTGGTTCATGCAGGCATCCAGGGAGGTTGAATTCCAAAGGTAAGAGGCTGCAGCTAAGCAAAAACTGAGTAATGCTGTTCAGAATTTTAAAATTTTCCGTGGCATTTTTCCATCATATTGTGAGTAAAAGGGAGGTCAGGCAGCTTGAGTACCCATGTTTTTTGATGAATTATTGTTGTCATGTGACATAGAAAATACAACATTTTGCTTTTTTCGTATGTAAGGAAAGTAAACTTACAGCGCGAACTAAGATAAATATTTAAACCAAAAGCTTGAGGAGCATGGGTAAGACTTCAGGCTTTCAGATGTCTAATAGTTTGGATTATCTTCTGAAGATGAGGGGCAGCTTGGCACATGCTCTCAGCTGGGCTGGAACAGCAAGTGAAAAACAGTTTGTAGATCCTAGAAAGATATATGTGCTGAGATTCTGTTGCCCTCAGAAATACAATTTCAGAGTCATGGGTAATAAAACTGCATATTCTGCAGCGGAACCAGTCCTATTTAGATGGAAATCTAGAGACTTAATATTGCTTCTAAGCTTGGTTGCTGTATTGTATTAGCAGCCTATTGTCCCACTGCTGCTTTCTAATCAGACCAGTCTGTCTGTATTTTCTAAGCCACAGACCTCCAGCAGTGAGAAATATTCCTCTGAAATTAAACGAACTCTGTTCAGTCTCTAGCTGCTGTCATTTGTCAAAAACTTGACAGCTCACAACTTGACACATATAGTGTATCAGTAAAAATGTGTATAGCAAATGGACCCTGTCTACTTGACTATAAAACAAGTGGAGAATAAACTATTTAAGGTAAATATGAAGCTAGGTTGAAAACAATGCCCCAGAGGCCTATCTGAGATTAAAACCAAAAACACCATCACCAACAACAACAAAAAGGAGTTTTTAATGTGGTTTGTAAGGAAACTAATTTTATGGTCATTCACTATTTGGACATATATATGATTGCTTAGCCTCAGGATATTTGAAACAAAGCCTCAGGCATAAAGCCCCATGTTAGTGGACTACAGAGCATGTTGAGGTAAGTGGGCAAGCATTACTGCAGGCCTCATGTACCTAAGGAAGGCAAGGCAGTGCTGCTGCAAAATGGATCATTGTGGTGATATTCTTTTGTGTGTGTGTGTGTTTTTTTTTTTTTTTTAACTTCTTGTTGTAGAGTCAAATGTGATTCACAAAAATTCGAAACCACATTGTATCTAAATCAGTTGTGCACTGTAGCTAAATCAGTTTTAAAATGTCATTTATATGCTGCTTTAGCCCTTAAGGCTTGGAAAGCTTTCAAAACCTGAATCTCAAAAAGGCCGCTCACATTTTAGAAAGGGCATTTTGAGCCTTGGTCATTTCCATAGTCAGGCACTGAAATCAGTACAACAAATTTCTGTTCTAGCAGTTATTGCTAGCTGGAGGCAATAGATAAAAGTATTTTGTAACTCATAATGCTCAGTACATTGTAGTAGTAGGTCTATGAACTGTCAAGGAGATTTTTTTAAGAGGAAAAAATCAACATTTGAGAGGAATCATTGAAATCAGGTGTCATTCTTAAAATGGCGAAATTTGTTTTCAGCGATGACTGAATCACGGCCAGGTTCTGTGAATTACTGTATTTCCTCAAGGCTGCAGAATTATTATTTTGTTCAGAGAATTTCATTCCTTTTTGGGAAGTTAGTGTGATACTTTACTGATCTTTTGTTCTATGCCTATGTTCTTTAGTCTATAGAAGACTTGATGGCACAGTTGAATGTTGTAGTAACAACAGCCTCACAGACATTTGCTTTTCGTACAGCAATAACTTGGACAGCCTCTTGGTAAGTTACTTAAGTTGATAATTTTGTTTCGTAAATCTAAAATTGTTAAAATGAAATTAATAATGCTTACCAGCATTATACAGCATACTTAAGTGCCTAGGAATACCCAAAGCTTGTAAAAAAAGGTGCACAAATACATTACTTGCCCCATCTACTAAGAAAAATAAAATTTCGGTTATGATTTTTTTCTCATGATCGAAGAAAGAATCTGTGGAAGAACAAGAGGCCCCTGATTCCTTTAGACAGAAGGATATTCACGCTCCTTTTTCTCTCATTTTCTCCATCTCCACTTTGAACACAGAGCATTTGAGAGTTTAAAAAAAAAGGGGGGGAGGGAGGGAGGGAGGGGCTTGCTCCTTTAAAATACTGGAATGTGCGTTAAAAATAAAATACCCACTTTGACAGTAGTGGAATATTTCTAACAGTTCTCTATACAGAGACAAAGATCACAAGTAACAATTGTTTAAACTTTCCACACATGCCTGTTGGTTACTGTTCTGACCCGGGGTGTTAGATATCTCAAGAATTATAAAATAAGTCTGCTCTTAAATCTTCTGTGTTTACAATTTCTCTCTCATGTTGGACTTTCCACTCCATGTGTTCTTATGGTATCCAGCTACTAGGAATTGGGCACAGACCAACAGCTCATTTGAAATATGACAGTGGCTGGTAATATCATTGAGTTCAGCAAGGTTTGATAAATCACTGCCCCACGGAGCTTGGCATTCTTGAGCACATAGCTGTTGCTTAGGAGCAGAGAAGAAATAAAAGCATCTAAAAGCCTGTGACCTTCAAGTGTCCTTAGAATGAATGCAAGGTTTTGAACAATTATTTAAAATACTCTTTTGCAGCGCTGTGCAGCTGTATTTGAAAACATCCAAATGCCCTCTCCTCCTCATTACAATACAAAGAGCTGGTATTGAGGTTAATGGAGAGTGACTGATGCACACGCATCTGTAGGGAGGCATGGCCATTACCATCAGGCTTAACAAGCAAGAGCACTTCTTTTTCCCTAGTAGACGAAGACTTCCTTGTTTGTGTTGGAGAAAAGGAGGCAAATTACCACAGAACTTTTTCAGGACACATGGGAGAAAGGAAAAGGAATTTTGTTTTTCTGCTTTATTCTCTTTGGCCTGTTGGGAGCAAGAGAGATCCGGTCTTTCAGACTGCAGAGCAAAGGAGTGTTGCAGGTGACACAGAATTGCAGTAATTGCTGTGTGTATCTAATTCAGAATAGTCTCTTAGCAACTACGCAGCCAATATAGGGTCGTTGGGTTGTCTGCTGAATTTAAGGTTTTGTTCAAACTTACACTGTCTTATGTCAACAAGGTCTAAAATATCTTAAGCAGATAACTCAGTAGTCTGTTGATGAAGGTTCTGTTCATTAGAAATATTATTTTATGTATAAATGCATAGTATCTCTTTAGCATTCCTCCAAAAGTAAAATGTCAGGCAGAATCATGTATGTTAATATATAAGGTAAAGGTTCTGCAGGGCACAGAAATCTGACAAAAAGAAAAAAAAAATCATATTCTAGCTCTTTATGGCTTGGTAGTATGTCAATAAAAGTCATCCATATATTTGCTTTAAATATGCACGACATATTTTTTTATGTAGTAATGTAAGTAACGCTCTTCGCAGCATGCCTGTCTGCCAGCACGAAAGGCGATTGAGGCCAGCCAAGTGTGTCGAACCAACATGGACTGCCAGAAGGACTTTGTTCCAAGCTTGTGTGTCACTCCTTCTTTAGAGAACCAGACAAGACTCATCAGGGTAAAACATCCACCTCATATTGACATGCTGTTTGTAGGACACCCCATGCATCTCCAGTACACAGGTTTGTATTATTTATTTTAAAAATCTGGGGGGGGGGGCGGGGAGGAACATTTTTACTTTTTTGAAGTACTTGTCAGTTAACCTTTTTAAAGCAAATGGAGTTTTATTAGTGTCTCCTACCAAATTGTAATTCTGCAAGAGAACCTATTCTGTGCAGTTTTCAGAGATCAGCAAATAATGTTATTGCATTCATTTGGAGAGGCAGTCTATTTTAAGAAGGTACTGTGTGAATATAGGATTTACAGAGTACATACAGGACTATAATGGAGCTTCGTAGAGCTTCTAGAGAGGGTCCAGCGTAGAGCGACATAGATGATTAAGGGACTGGAGCATCTATTGTATGAGGAAAGACTAAGCGAGCTGGGCCTGTTTGGCTAGAGAAGACTGAGATATCTGATCAATATATACCAATACCTGAGGGGAGAATGTAGGGAGGATGAGGCCAAACTCTTCTTGGTGGTGGCCAGTGACAGGCCAAGGGGTAATGGGTCCAAGTTGAGACACAAGAGTTTTTATCTCCATGTGAGGAAGAACTTCTTTCCTGTGAGGGTGACAGATCCCTGGAACAGGCTGCCCAGAGAGGTTCAACCATTCTGTGATTCCGTGATAATTTTACAATGATTCATTGCAAACTCAACCTATGATCTATGTTCCACTTGGAAAAACACTAGAGATGCACTTACAAGATCTTGGGTAGTGGATATTTGTCTGTTGTAGAGTTCCATGCATTCCACTGGAATGACTTGGAAATATTTCAGACTTACTTTGCAATGTGCAGTACTGTCCTGTTTCACCTTTATGTACTATGAGCTCAGCTTCAGAAAGTGGGGATCTTCTACAGGTACTGAAACAGAGTCATTTTCTGGCCTTGAGAGAAAGCACATGTGTACAAGCAGGGTATGAATGTATGCATGTGGACTGCATATGTTGAAAAAGTCTGGTAATGATCATCTCTTCTTATATATTTTTATGGAAGGGGCTTAAGTTACCCAATATGGTCCTTATGGTACAGATGTCCAGTTGCCTTGGAAAATGTACATCTTAGATCTGCTTTTGCTGACATCATGTTAATTATACTTTGTGGAGTGATTTTATTATCTTAATAATTATGTCTGAGAGAATTAATGGCTACACTCTATTTTCTTAAAAGAAAAAGAAAAAATGTAGCAAATTCATATTAAGATAAGTTACTCATACTGAAGGAAAAAAAAACAAACCTAGATTTTTCTGCAAAACTATAATCTAAAATTTATGTTATTTTCCTGGAATGGCTGTTCATTTTTTGTGTCTTTGTATTTTCCTTTCAGTAAGTCTCAGCAGTTTTGTACCACGACATAACTTTCTAAGCATCGATCTGCCTGTGGTGATAGAGACATTTTGCAAGTATCCTTTGAAGTATGTTTGTTCTTTTAAGACAGAGAGACCTGTTTACAATTTGATGACCCAGCAAGATTTCAGTTGGATATGATTTTCAGTAGGATGCTCTGAAACCTATCTGTAGAGTTTTGTACATATTTGCCCCATATTGCAGTGATTATTGTTCATGTGCCAAACTCAAAAAGAAAAGTCTAACTTCCTTATTTTTAACAGGAAATTTTCGGTCATATTTTTTTTAACTCTTTCTTGTAAGTGGGTTTTAATCAAACCAATCCTGAATTTATGGCAAGGCCAATGAGATGTTGTTACTAGCTGAGTGTATTGGAGCTAATACAGTTTCTTAGCCATTACTCTGAACTAAATAACTTTTTTTAAGGAAAAAATGTCATATTCAAAAAGTAATATCATAACTTTTAAAATACGACTATTAGCCTGTATTAGTGACTGAGATTGTATATATACACACACATAAAGGCTAATGAGCTTTGGATCCAGTTAGTCTAAGAACTCTTAGCCTTAGAAACTGAAATGTTAATGGGTAGTTAAAAATAATAGAACACAGTAGTTTAGATTTGTTCATAAAACAGAAAAGATGATACACACGTTCCCCTTTCCTGATTTGATTGTATTATGTTTTCTTGGATGTTACTCACGGACCTTAACTTATTTCAATCAGGTACCTGATTTCACTGTCAGGAGCGTTGGCAGTTATCAATGCTGTACCCTGCTTCGCGTTGGATGGTCAGTGGATATTAAATTCATTCCTGGAAGCTACTCTGAGCTCACTGATTGTGGAAAAGCAAAACAGGGAGCTTGTTGGCTTTTTAATTTTACTTGCTGGCAGTGCACTTCTGGCTGCCAATGTTGCACTAGGACTTTGGATGGTAACAGCCCGGTAGGACATTGAATGAGCTGTGATAGTTATCGAAGTACACAAAACCAGTGGACCTATTGCCTTTCAAAACTTGGTCAGTACTGAGATTGAGATGATTCCCTTAAAATGACACTGGAAGAACAATCACTTGTGGCTGCTGTTTTACCCTAAATGTGTACAGTGTTGTGCCTGTGATCATGGAAAAACTGAAAGAAACAAGTAAGAACCTTTTTATATGCTCTTTAAAGCACGGTACTAATTATGGACAAGTTGTCTTGTAAAACTTCACAGGAAAAAGCCTGAAGCTTTATTAATCTAGGTTCCAAAATAAGGGAATTATTTGGCCTCAAATACTTGTAAAGTGGAGGGGGAGAACAGTTTTCTTTTGTAGTTTGAATAATTGTCAAGTAGTCTTTGTGGGATCTGACCATTTTACCAGTCACCGTAATCTTGAGTGTCTTGTCTTGTTTTTTAATCTAGTGATCTACCAAACACGTCTCTAAGAAACCCTAAAGTCTGAGCTCATCTTAAAATGGTGAAAGCTGAGTAAATGATAACCATGTGCTAATGAGAAGAGAGGCACCGTATGGGTTAGTATCTTTCCAGCTGGCCAATATGACTGGAAGGACGTGGTCCTCAGGATGTAGATGGGAAGTGACAATGTCTGTTAAGAACGGGGTATGTGGAGGATAGCAAAGCCTCTGTGTCTGTGTTTCTTAAGTGTTCAGTGGTGTAATACCAGGTACAGCTGAAGATTTTAAAAGGCAATATTTTTCAGCAATAGCTAGAAAATTATCTGAAATTATAGTTCATGAGTACTGAAGCCTTTTGTGCAAAATTATTCCTAATGATAAATAATCTTTGTGAGGTTTTTTATTTATTTTTTTATTCAGAAGGTAATACTGTTTACTGTTAATGGTGTAACCTGTTGTTTCTTTCTTGTCGATCTTCGGCTGCTATGCATGCAATACAGTTGATGTACAGTAACTCACTAACATCTGTCTTTCAAAGAGTTGTTGTTAGGATTCATTCTAATTTTGAAAAACACTTAGCAACTTCCAACTCACAGAGCTGCTCCAGTTCAGAGTTGTTTTGAAGACATGGCCTTTTCATCCAGGAATTTAGGTGGAAGCTGAGCCTCCAAAGAGTGGCCTGCAAAGAGCAATGAAACACTCACAGTCAGCTAACGTAGATGGCACCTGGGGTAGAAACCTGCATGGTTTTACCAGCAGGATTGATCCCTGTTCCTGGTGCTACTGCATGGACTTGCAACTTTCATGTTTGCATTTTCCATAATTTTTGCACAGTAGCCTTCCTGTCTAGAATGACTGTAAAGTGATGGTTCCTTGGTTTAGGAACTGTTTGTATTAAGATAAGTAGGAAGGAGAGAATATGTTTGTTTATTTGTTGTTTTGCCACCCTGTCCCACGTGCTCTAGGTGTCCCTGTTTGAGCAGGGGGGTTGGACTAGATGATCTCTAGAGGTCCCTTCCAACCTCAGCCATTCTGTGATTCTGTGATTAGTTTATTATCTCTCCAGGGCTGTCACAGGCTTGGCCTCCTGAAGTTCACTGATGTGGGGTAGCAGCCCCTTGCCTCTGATTTTCAGTCAGTCACCCTGGGCATGCCAGCACATGCCAGATCCTGGTAAGGGAGAGTAAGTCATCCAGTGAGTCTAATGTGAGTCAGTCCCTTGGGGGGGAAAAAAAAGGAAGAAAGGAAAATTAAACTATTAGAAACTTCCAAAAGACTTCTCTTTCTTCAGCAAGCATCTTACAAATCTAATTCATCACTCATGCACTAAACAGAGATTTTGGAGGAACAGTTCTCATGTGCCGTTCTTTCTGTGCACTAGAGTGAGCTGAGCTGCGCGGTTCCCACACGAGGCCCAGCTCTGAAGCTGCGCTCGGGAAGTCTATTCATTCACCTAAGAGGTGCTCACTGATCTCATCTCTTCCTTTTTCAGGGCTTTGTGCCACTTCTGTCTTCTCTCTCCATACCTTGGCCAGTCTGCACTGCACAGAATTAACTTTAATTTAGGAGGCTTAATGCCATTTAGTAAGACAGCATATTCACTCTTCAAAAAGGCTGCCATCGTTTACATATCAGAGTTGCAGTCTTTTTTTTCTAACACAACAAAACACATAGCTGATGCTTTCAAAAATATTCTGTGAATAACATTTAAAGTTTATTACATTATATATTCAAGTTGCCCCTGCTGCGTGGGACAATCTGTTCAGCATAATATTCCCTTTGTAGATGTAGGCAAGATGTTTAAAAATTTTATTTGGAATAAGATAGACAAGTTCTGTCTGCTATAATGAGGCTGGCAAGTTATCCCTGGTTATTTAATGTTCTACCAAAACCTTATGTTTTACCAAAGGAAAATAAATACAATTTCTTTAAGTAATCCGTTAAGACCAAACTTGTACGAAGCACGATGTCAGCCTCTGTCTGACATTATAATGAAACTGAGGCTGGAGAAGAGTGGTGGTGGTTTTAGCAAAACACACTAGTACACTGTAAAGACCCTGGTTAAATTCCGTGGGACAGATTAGTATTATGAGTATTTAAAAATAATTCATGCATCTGTTCCTGAATGTGCTGAATTTCTACTGACGGAGGTTAGATTTAGGTATGTACAGGTCCTCTGAATCAAAGCTTTAAAGAAATCGCAATCACTTGGTGCTCTTCGTTTAAAAGGACACCCAGCATGTTTTTTAGGTTACCTGGACCTCTTTCTCAAGAAAAAGGTTTTCAGTGGATCTGTTCTATCCTTTCAACCTAACCTATGGATTGCATGCTGATAAGCAAGTGCCATTTTTGACCATATATAGCCATTGGGAGGCTTTTTTGCTTTTTTTTGTTTGCTTGTTTGTTTGCTTGTTTGTTTTAGTTGAACATAGAAGGCCCTAGAATGTTTTTGTATGTTGGATTTTTACTCTGAAATATTTGCAATGTTTGTTTTAGTTTTTGTAAAAATTAAACTTCTTTCTTTAAAAAGAAACCTTTTCCCTTCACATTCTAACTAGCCCTCAGAATATAATATATTATTTAATAGAGAATCCATCAATTTAATTACAGGGCATATTGAGTAGAGTACAAAATAGAACACTATTAAAATCTACTATTTTTATATATCCTATGCATTTTGAATAAGTCTATATGAGATGGGAAAAGTAATGTCTAATGTTGGGAGGCAGTGTATGTAGCTTTTACTTGAAAACTGTCAGAAAATTTCCATACTTGTAAATGATCGTTATTCTGAATCATTTTTTTTGTAAGAGGTTCACTTTTTTTTTCTCCTATCAGCAAACACTTTCAGAACATAGCATGTTCTGATAACGTATGACATGAAAAATTCTTTTCTTCTTAGATTACAGAATCCTACATTCTTAGGATGTAGGTTCTTACATGCTCTTTTGTGACTCGGTGATTAAAACTGGCTTGTTTTTCCTTGTAAATTGAAAGAAAGAGACTTCACTGGGAAGGTTATAAATGAGCCTTGTAGATTAGACATTCCAAATTTAGGTGGCTAAGTAGAGAATCAGTCAACTCTTCCTTTTTAATTAGAATGAAGCAACCAATTGCATTGGCAATTATATTTTTCCTTGATGATCCTGTGTGTGGGTGCGCATATGTGTCTGTGTGTATACAAACACAGTCTGCATTGCTGCTTTTCTTGGGAAAACTTAGACCAGTCCTCCATATTCTGGAATGTAAGTGATTTTTTTTCCCCCTATGTATAAATTCTGTGGCTTTCTCTGGAATTTTAAAATTGCACATTTGTTCTCATAACGGATCTGTAGAGATTTTTTACTAGCGCTGATGGACATAAAATTCAAATTTATACTCAGCTAAAGTTGGAAATATCCTACTATCTATGAGGCTTCAGGTGTAAGGATGCTAAACACAGATTTTTATGGCGATTAAAAGAGATCAATCTTAGAATCTGCCCCTCTCCAGCCCTGCTGTTTGTGCTATTCTGAATGATAACTGAGATGTGTGAGACTGAGGAATACACTGAAGAAAATAAGGCTTTCAGCCCACACCTTCCCACAGCACCATCAGCTTTCTTGACTCTCTTGTCAAGGCTCTATTTTTGTTCTATTTGAGCAGTCAATGTTTCAAATATCCCCGTAGATTCTGCACATTACACGGCCAAGGGTGCCTTGTAATGAAAACAATAACAATATCTGCATGTCTTCTATCAGAAAGATCTGAATTTATATCTGGATGTTATCTATGACAGTTAAAGCAGGGATATAAAGGATTACGTAGCCTAGTCTGTATTTGTTTGGTAAGTTGTTTTATGACTGTAGAGATTCATAATTACTGTAAAGCACGTGTTCTGTACACCAGCATTCAGACCAATTCCCACAACCAATCTTGTACCAGTTTTCTTCTGGTGACCTTGTGGCTAAGGAGGTTGAATCTTAACTCAGGTAACATCTAACATTTGCAATTAATGTATACCCTTTGTATCCTGGACAGCATGTAACGCTACGTATAGATTTGTTACTTAATGTGGCTGTTATTTGTGGTATTTGTCCTGTATTAATGGAGTATTTGGGAACTGTTGTGTTAGGCACTGGCAGAAAACGGCAGCTCTGTGCCTCTTTCTTATGCCTTGGACACATCCACTACTGTTGTATGAGGAACCTTCACACTGCTGACCCGATGAGAAAGAGCAGGGACAAATAGCAGGATATGACACTGCAACTCCATTCATTCCATTTATAGCCACGTGAAATGTGAAAAGAACTTGTAATTAACATTTCAGAACTTGCAGATATGTTCTCATACACTCGACAAAAATCATTCAGTGATTGGTGCCCAACGTTTTTTACTTTGCTGTTCCATAGATGTTTATGTACTGGTTTGGGTGGTCATAGCTTGGTCAGTAACATGGGATCTTTCCCACCTCCACCTGCTTGCTCTTGGGTTTGTTCGTGCAGCATCATATTGTAATTGACCTTCGCCTAGTATCAGTTTGAATATTTAGAGGCTATGAACAAGCCATCACCAGAGAAATCTAATTTCTTCCTTCCCACGTTGTCTGGTAATGTTTGTAATTCCTCTTTTCTTACATAACTTTGTTTTTAGATTTCAGATGCTCGAATGATCTTATCTTTAATGGAATTTGTATTGTTTTGAAATTCAGTGGTGTTTTTCCCCTACATGGCCTTTTTTTTCTTTTCCCCTGACTCACAGCTGTGGAATGCCAGAATTCTAGACCCTTTGTTCCAACTCTGCATTGTTCGGGATCACGTTAAAAAAAAGCTTCATTTGGAAAATGTCAACTAATGAATATATGGAGCATTTTGAATAATGTATTGTGTTTTTTGTCATGTTTTTTTCTCACGCTATTTAATCAAAAAACAATAAGTATTGTTTTCTATGTGTAAGTGTATCCTGCAAATAAATTTGTTTGATTGTTATTGTGCTTGAATCTGTTCTTAAAAATGAGGTAAAAATGATACACTTCCTTACTTGCATCATTTGCTATATTCTTGAAAGGAATGGTTTTATATTCCCTTTGTAGGAACATACAAGGTTCTCTGCATCATTATTAGTATGTGACCACCTTTTGAAATTAAAATAAGCATCAGTTTACTTTCCCTTGTAATCTTTGCCTTGCCTATCATAGTAATCATTTGATTTATAGTGGAACTAGGCCTCAGCGTGCCCAGACAGACACACGTTATTCCTGGGCAAAGGTAATTTCATTTTAGTGATTGCCTTATAGGAGCAATTCCCTTTGCCTCGGCCTATCTCCTGTGTGTTTCTTCTCTCCTGGGCTTCTGTTAGTTTATTTGTAGTGAAACATTTGAAGTTCATGCCTTTGAACAGCACTAAGGTGATGTTATGTGTAGCGACCTTTGATTTGCGTATGCAGAAGTCAGCGCAGTGCCGGCCACGCGGCCGGTTTCACTAAAGGTTTCTTAGGTAAACCCAGATGCAATCCGGGACTGCATTAGCATGCTGTAACCAAATCGCTTCGCCTCACCTGAAAATGAAGCTTTATTGCTCTGTTTCTTGAGCAAGCTCATCCAGAGCCGGCCAGGTTGTGTGTACTAAGAGCTAAATCGTCCCCCGCTGCTCATCGGGCCGGCTGTTCTCTGATACAACAGAGCTGTTCAGCCACCGTGGCCTTGTTCCCGGGTGGAAGAGCCCTGTGACAAGAAGGGCCAAGGCCTAGATCACAAGCACCTTGGTAGGATCTTCCACACACGCAGCCGTGTCGTTTTCCGAATGCTTGCATGGGGAGATGGCTTTTTTATCATTGATTTTTGCTGATATGAGTGATGTGATATCAGTGATATGCTGATATGAGTTGATGGCAGTGAATTATTGCTGGTATCTTTAGAAATTAGGCTTACTGTATTTCTTTCTTTGATCAGGCCAGAAAGATAGAATTGCCAACAAGAAGTATTCCAAAACACCTTACTGGATCTATAGGCATTGAATTCAGTCTTGAGTTTTTTTCATGTGTAATGTGTTCCTTCAATATTTGTGCATTTTTTGTCCATTATCATGCATATGCACTTTTGACCGAGATTTTCAGTGACTTTTCAAGGAATAAGCTGCCCAGTCTTCTATGTTATTAGGACATGGATATGGGTTCCAAAAAGCTCCTTTAAACATCATAATATGGATCACTTGGAGTGTCCTCTTTCAGTATGTTCATGCTAATTTAGGGAGTTACTTGGTGTTCTGTAGAAAAACAAACGCATAAAGCTGTCTCTGTGACAATGTTGTAATGTGAGCTTTTGACATGAAACACCCAATAAAAGACAAGGTTTTGTTTTAATTAAACATAGTCAACTGGGGGAATCCGCAATATTCACCAGGTCTAAGAACACAATCACCCCAGCTTTTAGTAAGAGGTTTGTTTTTTCTTTTTTTAATCTCAGAGATGTAGGTCTAGCTTTAGGGTTCTTCATATAGGATTGGACATTCTTAACGGTTATATGTCTTTTTCTCTAGATTTCTTACTAATTTTCAGCCTCTACCTTTAGATTTCTTTTTTGCAAGCATAGTGGTGGTTGAACACTGGGTACTTCCATTTCTGAGTCTTGAAAGTATGTGGTTGTAGATCCTTTTCATCTGCCCTTAGAGGAATCCTTTAAATGAAACAGAAATATATATATATATATATATAATACATATTTGGTTAAATGCCATCCTTTTTAATTGTGTTGTGAAAGGATCTGAACCTTTTCTGCTTCACAGCTCTGTTAGGATCTCTGTTGAAATATTACCAGATTTTTTTACCATTTAATTCCCCTAAGCCTTCAGGATGTAATTCAGTTGCCCACACGTAGGCATCTAGCGTGGGCTGAGATACCCTAAGGTATATTTAGGTTTAGCAATCTAACCTGGAACACTATTAGAGTTTTGAAACTTACCCTCCATTTGCCTCCTGTTGGTTTAAGTATTAGGATTTTTCAGGCCTACACCTGGAGCTGGCGGATTTGTGTGAGGCCTGCAGGAGATCAAAGACCTTCTGGACCTGCAACTGAGTACTAGGAGGGTACCTGAGGGCATTTTATATCGCACCAGATGCTTATGTGTGGGCAACAAATCAAGCTTAACTGACTCATTTTTATACCTTTTGTTTTGTTTTTGACTTGTGAGTTCAAATGGAATATACGGCTTTCTGACTAAGTTTTCCAAATGCATTCTCCTCCTGTTCTGGACCTTATCTAGAGGAAAGAAAAAGATGGTTTTTGTAATGAAAGAAAATACTGACTCCTCCTCTCCAGAAATGGAGTGGCAATAAGGAGAGTGCACAGAGATTTACAGGGAGTGATGAGGAAATGAAGAAGCCCCAGCTAGAGACAAGGCAGCATGAAAATCTAGGCCAACTGCACTGAAGTTGTGGATTTGACTGTTTTCTCCTTGAATGGAGAGAGAAAGAAAGGAGGGAAAAAAAAAAGAGGTGAGAGGTGAGATTCATGTGTAGGAATAGGAGAAAATCTGGGAAGTAACTGCCATTTAATAATTCTAAGATGAGCATTTTTACAACTGTTTTTTTTCCTCAGTGCGTTTATAAAGCTGACCTGCAAATAGATTAGCAAACTTGAATCATTATTAGTAAGATTGCATGTACAGAGTGAAGCAGTAAAAGCCTGTACTGTTAGACACTGGCTGAGAGCCCTTAGATCTTGGAAGTGGTGACATGCGCCCTGCTTAAACTTCAGACTCAGTTTGAATGTGAAGTCAGAACTTTGTCCTGTATTTCCCATTCCCTCTTCAGTGTGAATTGACCTCACAGATGCAATTATTAAGGGAAAAAAAAATCATTTTTATAATGTTTTGCCCCTGGCTTTGTTTTTGTTCCTGCAGCTGTTTGAATAACTAGCATAAACTGGGCCAAACCACCTGTGTCTCTTATCATCTCTGCAGAGTCAACACCGATAGATTTTGAGCATGCGTTGTAAACCTCACATTCCTCAGCACTTACCACACTACCAACATTTTTTTTTTTTACTACAGCTGTTTAACTTTTATTAGATGTTTATTAGAATTTATTCTTAATTTGAGACTTTGCCCACCTGGAAACTGCACATTTTTTTTTCTTTTTCCTTGACAGGAAAATACAGTGGAAACCATCCTGAAGAAAATATCTCAGCTTTCTCTTATAGGGGTATGGAGAGGTCCTTGCTCATGCAAGTGGTAGGCTAAAAAAAAAAAAAACTATCATTTCAAATGTTGATATCACATATTAGTAAGTCAATCCACTCTCATATAGGTGACTCCTTCACTTGCTTTCCCATGTTGTCTACTCACTGAAGTCATCGGCACATGCTACGTAAGCCGTTTGCATGAGCTGTTATAGCTGTACAGTGTACCTGCAGGTATTAAAGCTGCACTACACCAGAAATCTAGATTTGAAGTTTATTTATCATAGTAGCAAGGAAAAAAATCTAGGTAGTGAATACAGCTTATTAAAAAGTCATGAGACCCAACGTGACATATTATGAAGTAAGACAAAAAAATCCAGAAAATGAGTGATCACAAGATTTTTTTTAACAATATATTATAATCATTAATTAAAAAATAACAATTTGAATACAGGAAAACATGCTACTTAAATGAAAACCCTCTTCTAGATTAAAAAGAGGCTCTGAAATGCAAAAAAAAAGAAAAAAAAAAAAGCCCACTTCTGCCATGGGTTTGTTGGTACACAGAGGTGCTAGTTTGACATGCATTTGCTTTTGCTTTACTTTCCATGACCTGAACGATGCTTAGTATCAGCCCAGATGGTGATAATGATTGCTTGTGCCCTTAAAAATCTGTGGAGCATAAGCTACAGCTGCAGGGAAGGAGATTGAAATGGCATTACTGGGTCCATATATAAGAATTTGTAATGCAGAAAAGCGGTTTACTAGCTGCGAATGGGCCTAGGATTTGGGAGTGTCCAGTTGGGTACTCTAATATGCTACAAATTGCCTGAATGACTTTGAATAATCTGTCAGGAGCAGACTCCAAATGGGGCCTGAGGCCCTAAGGAAGGATTCGGGACAGGGAAAGCCCATTGAACCCTGCAGCAAGGGCCTTGCTTACCCTGTGGGCAACAGACCTCTAGAACTAACTGAGATGTTTACTTGAAATAGTGCTGAAGTCCTGCTCTTGCACAGGCTCAGCTTTGCCAGGGCAGAGTAACTCATGTACCGAGTTCAGCTGGGATCTGGGAGTGAAACCTGTGGTGTCTCCTGCCTAAGAGGCTCAATCAAATAATTGGTCTTAACGCGTAACTTAAATCAAGCGTCACGCAAAATGCAGCAGTGGTCACTGCTGCCTTTTAAAACAGTTTGCGCAGATGGGAGCAGGGCATAGCAGAGGGAAACATTCTGGATGCAATTTAGTGCCTCTTCGGTGAACTACTGTACAAACTGTTTATATAATATTATAGGTAAATTTGAGGTTTTGGCTAGGATGCACTTAAAATCTCTAGGTCAGAGCCAAATGTTTTCAGGAGCTTTTTTTAAATTGCATATGTGGTTTTTGGTTGTTGGGGTTTTTTTTAATCTTTGCCATATTTATTTTGGAGCATAAAGAGTTTGGTATCCAGGGCCATTAACACTAATATCATACAGCAGTGTGGGTGGGGATGCTTCCTCCAAAAATACATACAAACTATGTAGGAATGGGCTGCTTTCTTGTTAGAGAAAATGTGAAAGAGATACCATCAGTTTTCAGTTTGGGATGGTGAGGGAAATATTATTTTAAAGAAAAAAAAGTGTTTCAATATGTGAATGATGTTTACTTTTCTGCAGTATTTAATGAAATACCCTTTTCAAGGTTAAAAAAAAAATCACAGATTTAACTTTCTTTCACAGTTAATAAAGGACATGGATTTGGAGATGGGAGTTTATGAACAAAGGAGCTTTGAAATGGCGTGTCCTCGCTGATTACTCCAGATGGTTGACCTTAGTGTATCATGTAGAAGAAAATGTGGCAAGTTTGTTCCTGATAAAAGCTTGTTGTTCTCCGTCAGTAAGGAAAGTCATTTGTCTTAAGAAGAGCTTAAATAATTAACTAGTTGGGCATTTGAAATCAGTAGGATTCCATTTCTTCTGGTTAGTAACCTGCATCCCAGATGCTGGAATTATGTCCTCTGAAATTCAACATTGCCCTGGAGCTGATTATATCTGATACTAAAAAATCAGGTCCAGATTAAATGGGGCCCGTGAAATAAGCATTGGCTGTGACACTCACATGGAAACACAGCCAAGTTACACGTGAGTAACAGGGCTGCTAGCGATGTGAGAATTAAGACTCCTTTTTTCCATCCTTACCTCAGACACAATCCACCTGCACTAATGGCTGTGGGAGTCACCCAGTCTCCATACCAAATGGAATATCAAGTGTTTGCATGACAGTATTATCCAAATCGGCAGGTGGAATAAGGTGACTATCACATAAGGAAGACCTGCTGTGGGAGGAAAGCTAACGCTTTGACATTTCTTCAGAGGCTGTTTTCCCAAAGCCCCTTGCTTGCACAGTGTTAACTCACAGGCCTGTTCTTCTGAGCACCTCTGGTGAAAGATATTTTGTGTTGAAGTACAAGGATGTAGCAAAGTTTTCTCTGATTTGCACTGTAGCGAGCTTCCAAGGCCTTGCAATCTCGCTACCTGCCAAGGCCGCTCCGGTGAACAGGGTGCTGTGAGGGGGGAGGCTGCGGGCCAGAGTCACCCCCAACATGCTGGAGGCCCTTACTTGAGGCACTTGGAGGGAGCAGATAGTCCTCCCTGCCTCTCCGTGTGGCTAATGAAGAGAAACCACCACGGGGAGCCCTCTGAGGAGCCGAGGGCTTCCCTCGCGCTGCGAGAACGCAGCTTGGCCCGCTTGCTGCAGGCCCGGCCGAGGCCTTGCCTCCCCGCCCCACGGGGAGCTGCAGGGGGAATGCACAAGCAGACGTGCCCAGAACACCTCGACACACGGTCAGAGTGTGATGGGACATGGCAGTGCACCACAAAAACTACATAAGCAACTCAAAGCCAAAGAGTACGGCACTTATTCCATCTTTCTTTGACCCCGTGCATATGGATGAGCCAAGAGATTCACATGAGTAAACGCTGGTTTGCAGCTGACTATCTTACTCAAAAGGGCTTTATTCTTGCAGGTCATGTTCTCTCAAAGAACGCTTTCTCTAGTTCTAAAAAAATGCTAAATATCAATCTGAATCATTCCCAAATCCAAAATATTTTAGTTTAGTAACAGAATACCACTTCTTATGTATACACATAGGTATATACACCTACGTATACACACGTATATATACACCTATGTGTACGTCACTGACATCACTGAAACATCAATGAGCAGCTTGTAATTTCTAGATACCTGGCATTATCAGTCTATTATTTTTAAATAAAAAGTTGCTTCAGAATGATTCAGAAAAGTAGACAATGATGTTAAAATAGTGATGATGAAAGCGGTGTTCTAGAAATCAACCTAGCTGGGGTAGGCCAAGGGAAAGGCAAATGTGCAGTTAAAGAAAGGACTTCTCAGTTTAGAGTGCAGCCCCAAATAACCCTCCGCAGATCTCTCATGTCTCTGCCATAGTTGTAGGTGGTTAAGGTTTGCCTTTCCCCCATGTTTCTGCAAAGATCAAGGCTGGGGATTAGAAAGCCTGTTAGAAATGAATCTTCCCTGTCAGAGCTGATTATCCCTGCCACGTTCATTACAAATCTGACATTCAATTCATAATCTATGTTTTTTCTGTGTCCTGCCTTTCCACTATCTCCCCTACTTCCCCATCTTCTCACTGACAAATCCTGAAGGGGTTATTTGTTTGCCTGCCTGGCTTTGTTTTGTCAATAACATCATGTTTTTTAAATGAGAAAGTACGAATTTCTCAGCAACTCATTCCTATGCAGTCAGGGAGGAAAGAAAGGAGGAAAAAGATAAATATGTGTATTACGACTGATTTAGCTGAGGGCTAAACTAGGAAGTATGTTTATTAGCCTTTCTATTCTTTACATCTCCTTGAAAAATATAACTGTGATGATATGATTGTGAAGGGCTATTTATAGACTTCGGAGTCCCTACCTAATCACATTCATGTTGCGAGCTGTGACATATTGGAACTGCTGCACTTCAGAATAGAGATTAGTAGTGTCTTATATATACCGGTTTCATACAAACCATTGCTTTATGCTTTATCCCTCTTGAGGACAATGGAGATACAAGCATTAAAACCTGGATTGATAAGGGCCTTTTTTCTTCTCAGTACTTTGCGAAGAAAGGCCTTTTTACAGTGGGTAAACATTACATGTATCATTTAAAAATTTGGCCTAGATTCTGGAAAATGGCCATTGAATTTTGGTAAAATTTTTGAATTCCTACTTTAAAGCATTTAATTTTCCAGGGCAACAGAGCAGAAAATTAATATCCTTTAAAAAGAGGCAATTTGCATTCCAGAACCCTAGTTTACTGCATATTAACATTTTTGATTGTACCTGTGTATGTTTGTGATTTGCTTCTCTCTAAAAAAGAAATTAGCAAAGCTGAAAAAGAGCATTGACTCTATTGCTACGCACAATCACTTTAGCTTCCTGGACTGCTGAAATAATAGCAGCCTGTTTTAGTGTTTCTGAACCAGTTTCTACTGGTTAATTGCAATCCACGGTTAAGTCAGCAAAACAAGTTTTATCAAAATCAGTAGCACCTTAATGGTGACACATAATAGCTACAGCAAATGATGAAAAAATCTCAAGATCTGCCCAGGCCTGGTTTGGCTTCTAAAAGAATCAATAAGATGACAATCCAAGCAGTAGAATATTTTTAACATTAACAAATCAGGTTGAGTTTTGCAATATCTTAATTAAACTCTCAACCCAGGCACTATAGAACGGAAGGAGTAATGTTTTGCTATCTCCTTTATTGTCCATATTCAGACTTTAAATTCTCTACATACACATTCTTTCTTATGAATACTGTGATGTTAGCACAAAACCTCAGTTGGGAAAGTGAGTTCTCCAGGTAATAATACCAGGATGGTTTGGCAGTAGCATCTATTGGAAGGACTGGCTTCCAGAAAAGAGGTACTAACTCTTAAACATGGTCTCAGTTGCACACTATTCCCAAACCCAAACAGCAGCATGCATGTTGAAAACTGGTTCAGTCAACAAGTCAGGAACAGAGTGCAGACAGAGCAAGAAAAGGAAAAAACAGAGAATTGGAAATCACTGGAATCCCAGGAAGGACTAGCACAAGAGACAGTGCGAATGGTGAACACTGAACAGAATAGAATCTGGTTTAGGAAAAGAGAAGGACGGAAGCAAGATCCAAGAGCAAAGAGTGCTTCATACAGAACAGGTTGGGCAAGCAACTACGAAGATAAGTAAAATATGAATGATAAAGCAGAGAAAGGTCCACTCATTTCTAAATAAGATGCTAATAAGATGCCAAGATAGATGAAAGACAATATTAGATCTAGGTATCAAAGTTACAGACAGAAGTAGGGCTGGCGGAGCACATGGCAAATGTAAAGCCAAGCAGGCAGAAGAGGAAACACTGGGAGAGCATTAAAGAAGGAGAAGTGCAGTCAGAGCAGGTGTTAAATGACGGCCATGTGCAAGAGAAAACACAGAGAGGCCCTGAGAAAACATGTTGTTTAAAGAAGAAATGGGAGAAAGCTAAAACTACAGGAGGAAAGACAAGATTAAAGAAAAGTCATACAGATGACATTGCTTTTCCTTCATTTAGAGGTATCTCATTTTCTTTGTCTTTTTATCTCCCTATCTTACTAGTTAGACAGCACTTTTGTATTTATACCACAGTTGCATGACTTGTTTTTAACATATGTTATTTCAAACAGCCTGAAATATGACCTTAGGGGAAAGGGTAGGTTTTATAGCAACCTTTTATCTACCCACCACTTCTTCTTAAGCAATTTCCAGTTCATTCCTGCCATGACTGAAATGCTGCATGATACCATCTCTGCAAAATCTGCAGAAGCAGCACAGGGCCAAAACAAAGTGTATGCATTTTACTGCTTCTCATCTTACATTTTCCTAAAGTCATCTTAATCCCACATATTTCATCCCGTAAGCGAGTAGTTTTACAAAATTAAATAGGAATTTCCCTATGTGTTTATGACATTCCAATGATGATAGATTTGTGTTTGTAGTTAAATACTTCCCTGCAGTGTTTACTGATCAAACATAAAAGATGCACATGGAATGACTGTGGGCCTGATGGAAAGCTGGTTGAATAAAGAAGATTTCAAGGATTCAGCTGCGTTTTAGTATTTAACTGTCCAGAAACTATCTATGAATAAATGTGTGCATCTAACTATTACTAGTGGGTCCCTGGCTTTTATGGACAGAAAACATGTACAAGACATTGAACAATTGTTTCATTTATAAACAGAGCTCTGTATTCTGTATGCAACAGGTATGCTGTACATGTGTTACTCAAGACCACCATTCAGACAGCCTGCATACAATCTAGGCAGTGAAAAGTGCCAGGCATGATGTATTTCATTCAAATAGGATGTATTTGCAAATAACACATACATTAACATTTATTTCCAGAAACCAGTCCTTGAAAATCATGCTCTATCAATTATTAGAATGGTAGAAATGAGGTTCACTAACACAAGTGTACCTAAAACTAACGCTACGGACAACATATAATCTGACCAGAGCATTGGCTACAAGGGAGAAAACTGGTATCCCATTCCCATCAAAATAGCATTTCAGTTTTGCACAAAGCTTTTTAAAAATGTGTTTTTAGACTGAAACTATCCATAAATGGAAAAGAAAAACATTAAAATGGTTAAAAGCAAAAATACTTTATTGCCAGGTTGTCAGCCTCATATACAGTCTCCTATATGCTTATGGACTTACTCTTGTTAGGAAAATTCAGAGAGTCGTTTAGTTTACCCCGTGAAATCCTAATTATGTGTTCTGATTGGAAGCAAGGATCCAGCAGGAGGAATGCTGGTAGGACTGTACTTTTGGAGAAGCAGAACACTCAAAGAAGAAGTTGCCTAGTAGCATTTCCTCCAACCACCCTGGCTTCCCCTTGCAATGCTTTTGTGGCTCCTCTTAGTGTGACCCCATGGAACTTGTAGTTAGAAAGTGCTGCAGAAAATACTGCTTCTGCAGATGAGATGGTAGGCCGGAGGCCCTCTGACATAATTCCTTATGTTTGCTTTATGACAGGATAAGTTTGGTTTGCTTTTTTTTTTAATTTTTTGTGGCCAGGACTTTTAATCCAGCTGAAAAGTGGATGACCAATGCAAGACCATGTGTGGGAAAGCTGAACTGTAAGTTACTTCTGCACTCGTACAGTACCAGACTTGGTGAAGTCTCCATGGAAAAGTTTGGCTGCCTCTACCTGCCTTGAACACAGAGGACAAAGTCTCACCTTCTGTGAAAGCCCTGAGCTCCCTCTGTCAGCGGCTGTCTGTGCGATCATGTCATATTGTAATAAAATCTGCAGAAAGAAGAATCTAAAAGAATGGTGTCAATCAACTACATAATTTTGTTTAAAAATATCTGTATAAAATAATGGTTAGATATGACTTCTATGACTGTGTTTGACTTAGTCAAACATAGGGCTGTTATAAAGCGAATGTATCTTGTCTTTTCCCAAATTGTTTTATTGCAAAATCTGTTATTCAATATATTGTGGTCAAAAAAGAATTAATTCTCTTGTACGTTCTCTCTCACACACTTCCTAAGCAAACATAAATGTTAAAGAATAGCAGCTTAGTATTTTTTATTGTTGCACAGGGCTATGTTAGTTTGCATATGCAACAAAGTGAAATACAACAATGTATACTGTAGAACAGGAATGAAAAACATATAATCTGGAAGTTTCATTTCAAGTATCTTTTTAAACTAATGTCTTTGGTATTGTGTGAACTTGGTAAGACACCAACCCGATTTTTTTTTTTTTTGCATAGTGAAACACAGTAATGTAGACTGTGATAGACGTAGTTCTCGAAACAAAACAGAATAAGGAAAAAGAGAGCACTCAGAGCAGATTGCTGCTTGAATTCATCAGAGAACAAACGTATCACTGCCTAGATTAGACGACAAACCCACCCTGCAGGTGTGAACCTATAACATTCTTTTCTTCTTACAGTTGAAACCCTGCAGTTACAATTTCAGCAAAACACGGAAAGCATAGGAGGCAGACAAAGCTAATTTATTTCTGATACGCACTATTTGCTTTAGGTCATAAAAGCCAGCTTTGTATCAGGCACAGCTGAAAAAAAATAAAATGTTTCCACACCAGAAATTCTGAGATTATCTGTACAAGGACATTTGTAACTTCACATGTCATGCTGGCAAAGTTGAGACTTCAGATTTACAGGAAAGAGAATAGCTACTTGCTCTTTTCCGGAATCATACGCTCAAAAAAGTACAACTCTGAATTAGTAACCTTTGAAAAATAAAATGTAAATGTATATTATTGCCTAAGACATTCAAAGTTCTTAAGTCGCAGATCTCTGTATAAACTGCACTCCTTGGTGCAGGAGAAGAAAATCAGACCTTTGTTTAGAGGCATCTTCATTGCCTGTGCTTTGACATTAACTCTCATCAAGGAAGTTTTTTCCTTTTAATTATGTCCGGACAGAGGAAATGAATGATGTGGCGATTCTGCGTCAGAAATTCTTTTGTTCTGTCTCGGATTCGGAGGCCTGCTTTTCTATCACTGTTTTCAGCTAGAAGCTGAAACAGAAACCGTGCTCAAAAGCCTCCGCTTTGAAAACTCCACCCAGGTGCTACCAATACAATTTACCTGCAGTTACTCCTGCAGTTATCTCCTCTAGGATTTGAGAGCTTTGCCTGCTCCTCACTTTTCTGATGGAAAGAGCTTCCCAGAATTTTGATGTTAGCAAGAAAAAAAGTTGCACTTGGATCTTGCACATGGTGAACATTCTTATCTGGTTAATTTTGTGATTATCTTGCATTCTAGGTTAGCACTGCTGACAAACTCCAAAGATTTATTCTGTCAATGCTGCAGTCAAAACTGCTAAGCAAACTTGTCCTTATCTTTTGAACAACTACCTATGTGATCATTAATAATAGTTACACCCGTTGCTTTACAATCATCAGAAGTTCTTTCACCTCAAAATTAACTGTCAGAGTTATGAAGGAAAGCTAGCAAGAACACCAAACTTTTTAACCTAGTGGTTTAACGATAGGAGGATATAATAAACTAGGGAAGGTTTGAATCATTGTTTAGATAATGTAAAGTGAGTAATTAATAAAGAAGAAGTGTTAAGGGGAATTCCTACAGAATACCAAATATATTGCTCACAAGTGAGATACCTGTTGAGTTTTTATTTTTAAAAACATCTCACCAAAACAGTTCCTGACCACATGAGTTTACGAACCTGACATGACAGAGAACAAAAGCACCGTTCACCTTTCAGAGAGATTTTAACTTGTCCAAGAGGAATAATCTACAGGAGTTAGGAATTAATATTGATCTCCTGACTCTCAATCTATTGCTTTAATTACGCTATATTCTTCCCTTTAAAGTATGGACTAAAATGTTCTATTAAAGACTGAGTTAATGCCAGTAGGGAGCAGACTACGCAATCAAGGACATACTATTTGACAAAGTTTTAGGTTGCAAAGATACTAAAGTTTTCTGAAATTTAAAAGCGTGGGCTATTTGATACCAGGCAACAAAGAGAACTTCTATATCATCCATTGCCTCGTTAACAGGTTTGGAGTTTTGTAGGTAAGTGGACGTTCCTGTCTGTTTCTCCAGATTTGGCCTATTCATTGTAGCTCTGGCTGTGAAAGTATTTAGGTGAGCTACAGATCATTCACTTTGGACTCTATTGTTGTCAGGCTATCTTTTGACATAATCACTTTGGATTTAAACAATACAAATTTATAATTAGATGCTAGCTGACAACACCTTAGAGGACCTGCCTCTCAACAACCCCAAAGCCACCTCTTTATCCTCCAACTTTTTTCTCTACCTCAAAAATAGTCTGATAGCCGACAGACTGAGATCATGGCTGATAAGTTGATTAGTATTATCTATTTTGTATTATTTATTACTATTATTTGTTGA
The DNA here is from genome assembly GCF_000705375.1 of Tinamus guttatus. The sequence continues at coordinate 58,422 of NW_010578595.1, forward strand.
GACTCAGCACTCTTCCATAAGCATGTGTTGTTTCCTATCTACAACAGAAAATGGATAAAGAAGTCTGCACAAAACTTCCTACTAAGGAGAAAACTTAAAAGAATAATCATTACTCTAACTCCCCACAAGGCAAATCTTATATCGTGTTAAGAATAACTCTTAATAATAGGAAATTAATTTAATCTGTGCAAAGTATTTTACATATGTGGAATGCTAGAGTGGAATTTACCTGAACTGTCATCAGAGAGAAGCAGAGCTTGATCTAGCTGATGTTTTAGAGAACTGCTGTAGGGTGAGATGAATTTTATCTAAAGAAAAATGGCTTGCTGTTGGCTATGAAGGGGGCCAAGACAACCAGACCAACTGCACCTCTACGCTGTGGGTATCTGAAGTTTGATGAACTTCACTCACACTCTCAACAGGAAGCTTATGTGGAAAAACTGTTTCTGCACTGTCATTGTAACCTTTCAGACAGGCGTCTTTACTGAGGCTGGAAAATCCTCCAAGGAAGGGCTTTCTCTGAGAAAGAGACCCTCTTTTGGATTGCACCTGCAAGGAAAAGGCTCGCTCACGACAGGCAAGATGGCAATACTTCTATTAATAATAATAAAATAATCCAGTGACTGCAAACTGGTACCCGTTACAGAGTTACAACAGTGTGTGTGGCTCAGTTGCAGTTGGTATGATTTATCAGTGTGTATTTAGGTGTTTTGTTCACTCTCCTCAGTTGAATATTTGAAATGCAATCATGTAAATTTCTGCCCAGAAAGCTAAATGACCACGTAACAAAACAGAGTATTAGTCTAATTTTGCACAAAGAGCATCAGTGCACCAGGAAAAGATTTTAACTCTGCCTCCTTCCAAGTAAATGGCAAGTCTTGCTTGGACTTCAGTGGCAACAGGGTTTCACATATTGGGCATATGTAGATGTGATAAATTTCGTATCGGCATTTACCAGCACTTCTCACAGATCGCATACTGAGGCTTCATCACTCAGAAAGGAAGCAGAAAAGGTAATTTAAAAAATTAACTTTGTGAGAAACAATATTGTACAACATAAATACAAAGAAAGGTAAGTGATACTAGTCTCTTGCAGGTACGGCACCCTTCCCACCACCATCTTTTTCAGTCTGTTGGTTGTCTGTTTTACTGCCTCCTTATGTTGGCTAGATGGATAAATCATTCTTATTTTAATTAGTTTGTCATCCATTCTTTGTGTGGGACTTCCTTTCCCACAGCCACTTTGAACAGAAACACTAGTATTTCCTTCATGTAAGGCCAGAATTAAAATTATCGACCTATGCATTTTTCCCCCTCACAGAGTTTTAAAAGCTATAAAAGCCAACAAGTAATCCTCTTTCCTGGACTCTTTTTCATTGGTCTGGTTTTCATTTCTGTATTATTTACAAGGTACCTACTAACGTGCAGCACTGAAAGAGAAAGCAGACCGCAGCCCCCTGGACGCAGTGGGCCTCTGATATGCAAACTCTTCCTGAAATCACTTGTGTAGAGTGGGACATTTCAGTAGATCAAACACTAGGCAAAATATTGTGAGTTGGATGAACTGGGGAAAATGGACTGTGTTACTCATTTTGTGACTGTAATTATTGGGAGGCAGAAGCCAGGACAGAAGCTCAGCAGAAACAACTGTACTTTCTTTACTGATGGTGACTAGGAGAGAGTTACTCTAAAGCCATAATTATATCACACGTGGCAACCCCCATCCTGGTTTTCCAACCTCTCCTGAGCTTGCACTGTTACGCTTTGTCACACAAAGAAACCCGGCATGAGAATCAATTTTTGTTTGTTTATCGTCTGTACAAGTCCTGTCCTGTAACAGCATCTGCAGGTCACTAGGTGGAAGAAGAAACTGTTAAGACCTTCTAAGAAGCTGATGCAGCTGTGGGCACTTCTGTAACTTGGATCATAAAAGAAGATGGTACCAGCAAGCTCTGGGCCTGTCTCAGGAGATGCATGCAGCTGTTGGGATGGGCAAACTAAAGAAGGTGCTCCGGCTTGGGTTGTTTTCCAGGAAATCCTCTGTGGGATTTGGATCACCTGATGACACCGAGCACGGGGTCAGCTGATGATAGAGCGATTGGGGGTATCATCTGATAAAAGTTTGAAAAGTTTTTTGGGGGGATATTTTCGAAGACCCCAAAAGCCTGCTAGGAAGATGTAGTGGTTCTGAGATGTGACACAAGTGCCAAGGAAAAGCCTGGCCTCCTTTTGCTGTGTTCTGTGATGGATTCAGGGGTGAGACCATGGCTAGGGTGGAAGAGCAGTATCCTTTGCATCTGGTTTGGGAATGAGGGAATGTTTGTTATATGGACAAATATCTGTAGAGGAACATAGAATGAAACTTACAGGTCTCTAATCATCCTGTGTGGGATTCATCATGAAAAAAAAAAAAAAGGCGGCTATGTGAGGGAAAAGGCAGGACCCTGCGCTTCCTGGATGCCACTGCTGAGGAAGCTAAGGTGAGGAACAATCCATCAATGTCTTTTTATGGGTACTTTTCTGTGTTAGGGGAAGAATTTGTGAGTCTCTCTCAAGCTTGAAACTCAATTAGCAAGCGCCCCACCACAAGCAGATTGTCCCTGAGAGGAAGACGTGCAGGGTACGAGCTGACCCCGAGGTCCCACTGCGCTTCCTGGATGCCACTGCTGAGGAAGCTAAGGTGAGGAACAATCCATCAATGTCTTTTTATGGGTACTTTTCTGTGTTAGGGGAAGAATTTGTGAGTCTCTCTCAAGCTTGAAACTCAATTAGCAAGCGCCCCACCACAAGCAGATTGTCCCTGAGAGGAAGACGTGCAGGGTACGAGCTGACCCCGAGGTCCCACCTCTGTGTAGTTTTCCCTGCCCCAGAGCCGAACCAGTTCTGCTCGGATCAAAGGCAGCGCCGCCGCAAGGGTTCAAGCAGAGCGCGCTGGCTGGGGTCCAGCACAGGGCTCGCAAAAGGCAGCCCGCGCAAGGGCTGCCGTAATTTATGGGAGCCTTTTCTTCAGCAATTAACTCTTATCTGAGTTTGCTAAACTTCATGGAATTATGCTCTTGTTCTGTGAGAAGCCTTGCATCCTATCATATATATATCTCGTTTCTCTTCTTCAAACATCTTTAAAAAAAATCTACTCACTCTGTAATCTAACTGGATATATTTCCTTTCTCAACAAAATGTGCATATTTTAAAAGATTTTTTTTATGGTTTTCAGTAAGATGCAGTGCCATAAGACATTGCAAAGGAGAGTCTTAGCTATGATGTTTTGTTTGTTTGTTCAGCACAGCAGTGCCCCAGCAAGTCTACGTATTTGATTCTGATCATCCAAGAAGGGTAAAAGGTAGTTGTTTTAGTAAACAGAAACATGCTCAGGCACAAAAGTAGAAATAAGAATGAAAGAAGTAATTCCAGGCCTCTTGATGAGTTCTAGTTTTCTTTGCCATATTGAACAGCCATTCACCTCCAGAAAGCAGAAATTTCTGTCTCTATGATAACAAAATGCGCTGCTTTGCCAGAGGTGAGCTTCGTCTTTGGTCGTAATGGTAGTACTGCACACTAGAACTCTCACTTCAGAGCACTTTATAAGAACAAGCTTATGAAGCCTTTTTCTTCACATAATGCTATTCTAAAAACTAGGATTTCTATCAATTACAAGCAAATGCTAAAAACTAGATCTGGGTTGCAGTAGGCTGGAAGAGGAGCAGAAAAAAAAAAAAAAGAAAAAAGAAAGACCTGATGCACTGAAAAGCAGTGAGGGTGACGGGACTGTCTCCTGGACTCGGCACCCACCTGCAGCCCTCTTCGTTTCCTAGCCCCTGCGTTTCTTCCCTTGGTGCCATCTGGTAACACTCCCTTCAGCACAACTCTGTGTGTTTGCACGTGTAAGGCCGCTTATTTAATTGTGCTGTATAAAAGCCTCCGTTGTGTTTAACAATGTTTTGAATACGAAGAGTTAGACCTGGTGAGACGATGGTCTCTGTGTGTGTGCAGGTGTGTGCAGGGTGTGTGTTGGTGTCAGTGTTTTAAGTAGCACTGCAAGGTGGCCGCCTGGTTCCTGAGGGACAAAGCTGCATATTCTGCAGGCATTCCTGTACAAGTGCTAACAAGATCTTTGCAAACTCCTATCTTAAATGGGCCATCGCTTTGGAAACATGCGTGGCTATTTAGGGAAAAGGAGGGGGGGAAAAACATTTACTGAAGTCGAGGGTTGTAGTTTAGCCTAGGTAGGCCTCCGAGTGACTTGAAGTTAATTAACTGCTGAAAAGGTGATAAGCATGGGGAAAAATGTTCTTGTTAAAGGACATATCTTAACTCTCTATAAGGAAAAACTTGTTTTTAACTTTGATTTATGAGGTAGGGGAATTTCAGACTGTGGCAGTTCTAGGTGAAATATTTTCAGACCAATAAGCACAGGCAGATAAAATCTAGGGAAGATGGGAGTCTGTGATTAGAAACACTCTTGGGCTCTTCTTGAGAAGCTTGGGATTTGAGACATTTGGTATTTCAGTTGATTTGTAAGGAGAACACAGGTGATGCGGGAAAAAATGCACCTCTGGCACAGGTTGTTGCTCAGAGTTAAGGGCTTTTGTCCCACCTTTTCTTTTCAATGCAAGATTGTTCCCCTTGGTGTTTTTAATCTCATCTGTCAAATCTAGTTTTAGAGGGTAGGGCCTCTGCCATTGCTTTCCAGAACAAAGCATTTCATAACTCTGCAAATACTGGCATTTCACTGTTTTCCTTTTTCCTGTGGTGCCCATTTTTGCAGTCTCTACTGGCTTCAAAATACAGAACTAGTCTTATGCTAAATAAACTCTTTCCATACAGCCTGTACTAATCTTAACAAAATGATGTCATTCAAACTCCACAGTATTTGTGAAACATGTTTTAATACTGGAGCTCCTCTGATCTTGTCTCATAAATCAGTCCTTCCATCTCTTTAATTATTTTTAATTGCTCTTCTTTAAATTATCTCCAGTATAATTTTCAAATAGGAAGACTCCCAAAAATATCATTGGCATGATGCAGTTATGTAGTATGCAATGGGTAGTCATGTCCATGAAGCAGCAAAGCATTCGCTTCTTGCTACACGCTCAAGAAGCAGTAATTCTCTCTTCAGTGATGGCATCCTTCCCAAAGAGCCCTAAATTCTGAGAGCTCTGCTAATAAACTGCCCTGTAAGGCCATATATAATTTCCCGTCCACTTCTACATGTCAATACCACAGGTTTCTTCCTCTTGCTGAATGCTTTCCTACAGCTATATCAACATGTTTCCAAGACGGGCCTTTTCTTCTCTATTTTTTTTAATTTACTTGTGCTGTTTTCTCACTTCCCAGCTCCAGATAACTCAATAAACAGCTGTGACATCCATTTATCAGCTAACACCCCATCCTTTAAACCAAGATTTAAGAAACAAAGACTCTCCAAAGTAATTCATTAGCTTTTCCAGCCCTTCAGTTGAAGTCCAGTGCTAATCCAAACGAAATCCCAGACACATGAAAAGAAGAGGGTAAAATGACAACTTGTGCTGTTTCATTTCATTTTCCGTATCACATTTAATTAAAGTTGAAGTTCCTCCTTCTTCAAGTACCAGTCCTGAAACTTCCACCTTAACTAGCAAAATAAAGACGATCATTTTTTCAACAGTAATGACAGGAAAAGATTTTTGCATGACAGATTTGTGTTGTATTTTTTCCTCAGTATAAACTCAGTGAAACTGCTCACGTGTATATACGGGCATAATTTGCTACGTGCCTGGCATGTATGCACAAATACTTGAAGATGGTAACATCACTGTTACCTCCTTCTGACTATTCCACTATGGAAAGATAATGTAATAGGCTCAGCTAAACAAAAGGCAGTATTTCCATGTTATTAGTGAACTTCAAGATAGCAAAAAATGATGCCATTAAGGTTCTTGATGTAAAGAGATAAGAGAAACAACTGCAGTCTCCATATGCACAGGTGAGAGACATCAGGGTACAGGGATTTTCCTGACAGTCTTGTGGAAGGTGCATTAAAGATAGGGAGCAATAAGCGAAGGCAACAGCAAATCTGTTTATTTTTGATTAAAAAAGTGCCATGGTGCTAAGAAAAAGCAGGATTCCTAGGGAAAAGGGATTCCAAGAAGGACATAAGAATTTTCCTCCCTTCTTTTCCTGTTTGGATTTGGGGAAAAAGAAGTATATAATCCTCTGTAATACCCTGGATTGGATCAAAGGTGTCTAATATAAACCTGCATGGCCCTATTGGATTTAAAAACAACCTCTCGTGGATCGGCAGTCAAACGAGTACCAGCTAATGAAGCTGCAGTCCTTACAGGCCTTTTTGATGCAGATCTCTAAAGATCTGCTTTTTCAGGATGCATGTGCAGAAGTTGCAGCAGTCAGAACAAAGATACTGTAAACTTCCACTGAAAAAAAAATGTGGGCTTTGTGCAGTTTACAGAAATAACCGTGCTAGTAGATTGTCTAGGAATTATGTAAGTGGGTAATACATTAATAACTACTTGTAAACCTCCAAAACTACCACAATTCATCTTTAAAAGGTGGAACCACGCGATGCTCGTGATGCCGGGCACTGTACCATGAACGACACCTCCCTCCCGCAAGGCCGCTGTGGCCCGAGAAACAAAAGGAAGCCGTGAAAGTGGCAGCGAGCGATGCGATGCAATGTGATATGATGCGCTGCCGGGCCTGTCCCCCACTGCCACCGCATGGCGCGTGTGGGGGGCTGTGACTGCACAGGGGACTGGGGTGTGCTATTGTACAGCTACCCTTCGTGTTAATATATATGTATATATGTGTGTGTGTGTATGCATACAGTAAGTATGTGATTTTGGCAGGGCGATTGCCTGGTGTTAACTCTTTGAGGCCTGGAAGGTGCCCTGCGGCCTGTCATGCTGCACCACAGCCAAAGCCACCATGCTGCTCCAGGTGCCTCGAGGAGACCCACAAGGGGCTACCACCACTTGCGCCTTAAAAGTCGATACATTAATAAATAAAACAAACCAGAAAAAAAGCAGCACATATGGCTTTCTGGCCGCACCGCAGCCCCGAAGGGAGCCGGGATGCGCTCCGCGATGGGGCAGATGGCGGCGGCGGTGGCGCCGGCTCTGCCCCACGCACGGGGGACCCCAGCTCCCAACAGCTGCTGCC
>NW_010578595.1:71069-87578 GCF_000705375.1 Tinamus guttatus
GGCATCACAGCAAGACAGACAAAGTTTGGACTTCTTTCCATGGCAGCTTAAGCTAAAATGTGCTTTGAAGGTCTCCTTATCCCCTCTACCCCCTTCCCTATGAAGTTTTTAATGTTGCTCTTCCTTATCATGAGGCAAGGTCTACAGCATGTTGCTGATGGTGTGAGGAGGGCTCCTGCTGGATGGGGGTGTCTCTGCTGTGGAATACACACTGCAGAAACTCTTGGGAGGCCAAGAACTGATGGTGTGAGGAGGGCTCCTGCTAGATGGGGGTGGAATATGCACTGCAGAAACTCTTGGGAGGCCAAGAGTGGCTCTGGGTGTGCAGATCTGTGTAATAAGGGAGCTCAATCTCTATAATACTTTTCAAAGTTTTCTAATAGCTACTTGAGTAAAATTAGCTCTTATAGAATGGTCAGCTCTTTAGCTGTGAGAGCAAGAGCTTCAGCTCCTTGTGGCAAATGAATAGCTGTGCATCAGTTAGGTATCCACACAAGTATCCAGAGGGAGTTGAGAACTGGTTCGTGAGCAGCATAGAAGAGCTCTCACCAAGCTCGTGGATGACTCTGCTTTTTGCAGGATAACAACTGAACCAATAGTAATGTTCCTGGGGAAAGGTGTAGGCTTTTTTTCCACAGCAAGAGATTGAAAATGCAGTTTTCAACCTTGTAGAAGGCAGGATAGTGGTTTCTAGTAATAACTTCAAATGATACTCAATTTGATTTTTGAATTAAAGTTCAAATTTCAGTTACAGATAATGTCATTTATGCCAGGAAGAGTCAAGTTGCTTTCTATCACTATATGTATATAAGTGGATAGCTCTGTTGTATGCGCTTCTCATGAGCTTGAATAGTAGACAGAGCACCAGCCATCCTCATGAAGATTAGTTCTGTTCCTGTTTTTGCAGTGTTCTGCAACGATCACCAGGAGAAAAGTAAATGCTTGTTTTCAGAGTCAAGTGATGTAATCACAGGGGATGCAAATCAATTTTCTTCTTTGAAAATAATTGCAAAAATTAAAAATACTGAAGGATCAGCAACAGCAAAAAATTCCTCAGCAACTTTAATTAGAATTAGCAAGGGGTAAGTCCGAGTTTAATCAATCAATATTGAGATTTTAAATTCACTTTAGTGGGCAATTATAAAACACTACAAAGGTGACCGGCTGCTACTTGCCTACCGATGTATGGCAAGGTGATGCAGCTTCAGTAACTGTAACTTGGCTCCAAAACAGCTTCTTTCTCCTTCTGCCCCTCACTGAGATGCCAGGTAGAGATGGGCTGTGAAGGAGGGGGCAGAGTGACCAAGAGCTGCTGCCCTGGCAGGAGCGTGAGACCCTCAGGGGACCGGCAGTCTCTTGGGAAGTGCCTGTTTGCTCCTGCTGCGATGCAGGGGCCATCTCCCCACGTTGCTAACTTTCCTCACGGCGAAGCAAGAAGGAGCTGCCCGCTAGTACCTAGTAACTAGGGGTTGTAGTTCCTGCTGCTGAAGCTTTCCATCTGGGCTTGTGAGGTCTGGTGCTCTGCTGTGTCTTTAGTCTGTCCCCACAGCCTGCACCACAGCCTGCTGCTTTGGGTTTGCTTCCAGCCCATGCTACCCACCCGGGAGAATAGATCTGTTTCCTTCTTTGAGTTTTAGCTTTGGATCATTCCTTTCATTTTCTGCCCACAAAACTGTTGGTGGTAGTTGTGCCCCAAGTGTTATCTCTTGGCTACTGTTTAGCTAGTCGGTGGGGAGTGGTAGGAGGTACTAAAAGCTTCCCCCTCCCCGCCGCATTTTGTTTTTCAATAAGTTTTAAATTACGTAGGAGCAAGTGGCATTTGATCCAATGCTTGTATGGGGTGGGTGGGGGGAACAACTTCATAGACTTTTAATCTTCCTTCCTACACCCTGACTATATGAGCTCATGTGCAACTTAGAGGCATGAAGGAGCTTAAGAAGTGAATGGGGGAGAGACTTTAACACTTGTAAAATCTGTTTGTGATTCTCTGCAGCCGTGAAAATTGCCTTCTCAGCTTTTTCGTCTTTCTGTTTTTCTTTCAGAAGAGGCACCATTGAAGGACTTCATCCTTCCGAATTGTCCGGAGGGTCACAATTTAGCATGCCTGTAGCTTATGCCTATTTTTCTCAGCTTCTACCAGAAGATTGTGTGTCATGTTGCTGTAGGACTTGCCCTACTTAATTGAAGGACATTAATGGAAATGGTGTCCCAAATCATTCTAGCAGACATGAGAGTTGCTAAAAGCCCTGCCAAACTCAAAACAGGAAATAATAAGAAACCACCCTTCTCTGTGGTGGGTTCCTTTTAAGAGTACATTAGTGTTTTGTGACACAGGAGTCCTCAGAAATGAGCCTTTAGATGTTGAGCAGTAATGCTGTGTTTGGACACTAAGTGAGCCAGGAAAAGCTTGTTTGCAGTGTTTGGTGCTTCCTGCCTGAAACATTCCTCAATCATGTTAGAGATGATAATCATGGTTTAATGCAAATAAAACAGAAGTATTTATTCTGGACTCTTGTATCTCTCTTTTTTTTTTTTTTTTTTAAAGTAGTTTTGGATTTGGATTTGCTGCAAATATTTTCAAGTTGATTTTGCTGGCTTCTAAGTCAGCTCTCAGTATAAGGAGAAGTTCCTTTGCAGTGAAGGGTTTCCCTTCCATTCCAGGGTATTTTATTATTGATGGTCAATTAATTGACTGTCCTGTAGGCCAGTGAGTGTGGAGTCTGATTGCTCTGCTTGCACTGGTACAGCCTTTCAGGGAGGTTTTTGAGGAGGGTGGCTGCTTGTAGCTGCGGCTTGCAGGATGATGGCATAAGGTGGAGCCCTTTGTGTGCCCTTGTAAACTCCTACAGGCATTTCTCACCTAAAGGTTAGGTAGAGGTTCAGATGGGGGGGTGGAGTTTTAAAGAGCAGTATAAACCATGTGCACTTACTACAAGCTTGATAGCAAAACTGAGCTGCTTGGTGTAAGCCACCTTTGATTCAGTCTCTGTAGCTTCCAAATGTAGCTGGTTCTCCTTTGTGTATGTGCATGTGCAGCAGTCCTCCAGGTACAGCTGCACTGTCCACTGACCAGGATTTATTCCTCCCTTTCACTGAGTGCTCTTAAGTGAAATGCTTCCAGTAAGACTTTGATGGTCTTGTCCCACAAGTCTGGAATATGTTAGGATGTGTGCTTGTGAGCTGACAGGAAAATAAAAATCCCGTTTGTCTTAAGATCTCTTCCTCCCCCACTATTACAGAACTTATATTAAGTAGCGCTTCCATCTCTGCCTAATCCTAAATTAGTCTTGAAGTGTAAATAATCTATGAAGGGGCAGAAAAGACTTTCTTCTGGCTCCCCCCAAGTATATGTTGCAGTGACCAAAACTTCCTCTGTGTTTGAAAAGGCTTCCTAGTATAACTAACAACTTCCTACATGCATGGTGCTTGCTTTGTTATTGTTTATCACAAGAAAGCTATTTGTTTAGCTAAAACGTGCATTTAAATGCAGTCGGTAAACCAGTATAAGGCACTCTTTGTTGCCGTGATCTAATTTAAATATATATATTTTCAAAGGTCATGCACAACCCTCAGCCATCTTGGGGACTGTGTATAGTAGTACTGTCTGAAAACCTCAGTATACTACCTGTTACTCTGATCAGTGTTATTACTAAAGAATACCATTAGTGACCCAAAGCTAGGAGCAAGGTTAAGCTTTTCAGGAGGTGCTCTTAGGCCAGTTAAAATACTTTTCTTCTTCTTTTCCTGGTTTTGTTTGTGTCTGAAGCTGTGGTCTCACTAATATCTTTGTGGTAGAGGGAGGATACAGGCTCCTGCATGTAGGTAAGATAACGGAAGGAGAAGCAAACTGTGGGAGATGTGATACTTCAGCCTGGGCTGGATTCCTTGCTCAGTGAGCTGTGTGACCCTCCTAACAATTTTTCTAGCATAACTGGTGGTAGGAGCTGGGGATGGGAAGAAAGTAAATAATAGTACCGTTTTCAAGAAGATAAAGAGTGAAGAACGGGGCAACAGGAGGATAGCCAGCTTCACTTTGATCCTTAGGAAAATGGAGTAAATCCTTCTGGAAACTGTTTCCAAGGGTGTTAAGAACGAAGGCATTTGGGAGTACAGCGCATGGTTTAACAAAGGGGTGATGCGTCTGACCAGGGTCGTGGCCTTTGGTGTTGATGTGCCTGGCCGTGGGGGACAGTAACATCCTCATTCAAACCAGTGAAGTATGGGCGAGCTAAATGGACAGTGAAGCGGATAGACACCTGGCTCAACGGCTGGCGTCAGGGTGCACAAAGTTCAGCTGTGGGCTGGTCACTGGTGGTCGTGCCCTGAGGCTTGATGCTGTGCCTGATCCTGCGCAGTTAATGTGTTAATGACCGGGGTTATAGAACAGCGTGTGCAGTCTATGAGTTTGCAGGTGACACAAGATGGGAGAATAGGGGTTGTTAAAGCAGGGAGCTGTGCTGCTGGTTGAGGAGCCTTGACAGGCTGGAGGGGGGGGACAGGGAAGAACCCTGTAAAGTTCAGCACAGGAACGTGCAGAGTTCTGCCTCTGGGGAAGCAGACCCCAGGCACCAGTATGTGCTGGAGCCAGCACAGGAAAGCAGCTCTCTGGAGAAGGACCTGCAGGCCTTGGAGCGAGAAGTTGAACGTGTGCAGGGAAGGCCGGTGCCCTCCTGGGCTGAGCTGGAGCCTTGCTGGGAGGTGAAGGGAAGGGATCCTTCCCTTTCGCTCAGCAGAGTGAGCTGTGAGCTCACAGTTCCTGCCATGCTGGGCATGAACAGGAAATTCTATGGAAAATAAAGGTTGCTTGTGAATTCAGCTGCTTTTTTTTTTTTCATTCTGTTTTTCTCCTTTCTACCTTTTCTCCACTGTGAGGATGGTCAGACACAAGGCCAGCTTGCCCAGAGAGGTTGTGGAGCTTAGCAAATACATCTCTAAACACCCTGTCAGCTTCTTACCTTCCACCACTTTTTTTTATCAGTGCTCTCTCTTAAAATACATGTTGCAAATACTGTTACTGCCCTTGGCAGCAGTGCATTCTTTGGTTGGCATCAGTCAACTGGAGGGAAAACTGCTTGATCAGTGGGGAGTTTCAGTGTCTGTGGGAAGATGGTGTGTAGCTATGGGTGATAGAGGAGGAGGGTTACTTCGAGCTTGCACAGAATGGGGCAAGAGAGAGGTAGTGGTTGCTGGAGTAACATTTTTTAGTTAGGTGTGAGGAAGAAACAGTGAGAAATGGTACAGATAGATGGTACAGTCAGATTTCTGACTTCTGTGTTTGGCAGGAATATATTTGTAGTCTTACATAGGAGGCATTTTAATATGCTTTTCTTGGTGATGTGGATTGATGGAATGGTGGTGGTGTGGGGGAGAGCAAGAGGACAAACTCCCCTCTGGGTAGCTGGCTGTCCTTAATCTTCTGAGAGTTTGTTTGATTCCCAAGGACTTTACTTATATCCCTTCCAGTTGGAGACTTGAATGCACTGGATGGTCTATAGTAACTACAGTGACCACATAGATGTGCTGGTAAGTTCATGTGCTTGGTGTTGTGGCAGTGCAGCTTGATCTGCGGTAGCTGGGTTACGTTCATTTTGCAGTGCACAACACCACTGCATCTCTGCAAACTTAGGAAGAAGCAGCTGTTTGCATTTGCCTTCCATAGTATAGAATGATGATATGACTTAAAGCTGAACTGCCTTCTCTCAGAAGAAGGAATAGTAGATGGTGGTTTCCACCTGCTTACACCTCATCTAGTGCTGTGCATGGTTGCCCTCTTGTATGTATGAATCTGTGTGAGGAGTTGCTTGCTTGTCACAGGTACAAATTAATCTACATTAATCAGGAGCATAGAACTGTTGAATCATTCTGGTTTGAAAAGACCATTGAGATCCTAGAGTCCAACTGTAAACCCATCACCCCAATGCCTGCTAAACCATGTCCCTAAGTGCCTCATCCACACATTTCTGGACACTGTCAGAGATGGCGACTCCACCACTTCCTGGGGCAGCCTCTTCCAATGCTTCACCACTCTTCCTGTGTAGATATTAGGAAGAATTTCAACCCAAACCTTCCCTGGCACAACTTGAGGCCATTTCCTCTTGTCCTATTGTTAGTTTTTCTGGAGCATCTAGGTTTGATGCTGGGATCACTTCAAGACAGTGTGATGCAGTTCTGCCCTATCTCCTGCTGCCTTTCTTGCAGTGACCCTGCAGCCTGATCTGGCAAAAATAATCACTCTCTCCATGTTCTCCCTATTGCTCATTTGTGAAATACTCTCCTATTTGCTTTCCTTGTGACATTTTTTTGTAGAATGCCAGGTTATAGGTAAAACACCCACATGTAAGAGCTTGTACTACCTGTAGTAGTGTTGTATGTAATATACAATACTACTATGTAATATATGAAAGGATTAATTTATGTGCTTCTGAAACAAGCTGTCAGTGTTTGGATTGTTTTGCAATTAGTATGTTTAGCATTTTGGCTCCTAATGTACATTATCTTGTAGGGAAGCCATTCATTAGATTTTTTTTTTTTAAAAGGAAAAATGCATCAGAACTGTGAAAGCATGTGGAATTGCTCTAATATGTTCTATTTTTTTGCCTTTTTCCTCTAACAAACAAGAACAATATACACTGATTTTTTTGATATGGTTGGTTAAGGGGGAAAAAAGTCGTAAAGAAGTGAACATTTTCAAATGAGAACTAATTTGTTCCCATGGTCTACTAAGATTTTGTAAATGCTCTGGTATGAGGTAGGCCTTAAATCAAAACAGAATATCTTATTTTTAGAGATCGTTTTGTTTAATAGCAGATTACTAAGCTCAGAGTTCAAAGTATCTGGAAGAAACTTCAGCCAATGTTAAGCTTTAAGCATCCTTGGCATACTTTAAGCAATACTAATGTTTACAGATTGTGTTCATGAATTGATTCTTGGCTGCTAAAACTTCAGAGGAATGTGACTGAAACTGTGTCTTCTAGAAGGCATTCAAAAACTGTTTCATACTGACTGGGTGTTTTATCTTCTGAGACAAGTTCCATGGATCTTTGATGTGATGCTCTTTTTCAACTCCCTGGAATTGAAATTCTGGGCCCTTTCAGTCCTTTTTTGCAAACAATTATTAAATGTTTAAAGCAGTATTTCACATTTGGCAACCTGAGTTGGTTCCCCTCTTCCTCAGTAGGAAGAAATCTTGTTAATTCACTTCTGTGTTTTGGTCTAGGTTTTGAGGCGTTGCTATTGCTTAAATCACTATTGACATTTTCAGGTATTAACATTCATACTTGAACTTGAAATGAGGGTGGTTTGGGTGGCAGACCTTGAGATTCCTGAAACTTCCTGATGCCTTTGAGCAATTCAGTGATGATCCAGAAAAACTTAAAAAGGCTTCCAGCTTTGGGGAATTAATTAGCCCAATGCAAATCTTGTGTGGTACAACCAAAAAGAACCCCAAAGAAAGAGTGTGTTGCTATCTGACTTCCCTGAAGGTAACCGTGTAGTAGGGGAACTTGAAAGTGAGGTTTCTGCCTGGCTGTTTAGTGAGGAAGTCTGTTGTAGAAAGATGAGGGATTGGTATCTTAGAGCAAAAGAATATTTATGATAACTCATCCTATAGTCTATGCCAGGATGCTCCCAGTAGGCAATTTGAATCTGTTGAGTAGTTTAGTAGGATCATTTGTGTCCTTCCAGGGAATCTGCTCTGGATCTTACTGCTTCAGCATCTTGAAGAGACAGAAGAGATTAAGTGGCCTAGGAGTTGGTTTCATACCAGTTTGGCTGAGATTTGTGCTGGTTTGCTGGCTAGATGATGGTGGTTTGCAGGATTCTGCAATAATCTGAGTTATTGCCTAAAGTTCTGGTAATTATGTAAGAAATTAGAGAGGAAGGAAATGAGCGTGGATGCTAGGAAAGATGAACGGAAAATAATTGCAAGTGGGCAAATGGCAAGTAAAAAGAGGGGACCAGATGTCTGAAGTGTCAAAAAATCTTTGTGAATATATTGCCTTTGGAACAGCTGCTTCTGTCTGCCCCAAAGCAAAAGACGTGTGCTGGAAGCTGAATGTTTAAAGTTGACTTTAAGAAAAGTGAAGTGGGGGTCAGGAGAGGGGGGAGAAGCCCTTTCCTGCTCTTAGTGCAAAGCTGCACAAGGCAGCTGCAGAATTGCAGCTGCAGTTATGATCCCATTTCCTCTGTGCTCGGAGCATCCCTCAGTGTGCTGGCTTGCTTGCCAGCCCCACTTACCCTGCTGTAACTCCTGCTTGGGGGCTCAAGAGATTCTGCACTCAGACCCTTAATTGCTGCCTGCACCACCATGGCCTCTGACCCATGGTGGGGAGCACGTATAAAAACTTGAACTTGCTCTCGGTGTATTTTAGCTGTCCGAAATTATGTGGATTTTGACAGGAGGGTAGGGAAGAACAAAAGAGCCTTTGCAGATAGCGTGCAGCATGTGTAGGTAGTGCCTCATCAGGGCACTCATCAGGGAGGGTGAAAAATATGGGGAGAGATGCTGATGGAGAGTAATAGTCATGCTGGCAGTTAGGTTATTTAGTGTTGTCCAACAGAACTTGTGTGTGCATCTTCCTTGTTTTGTTTTTTGTTAACTCGAATTAACCCTAGGCTGTAAGATGGGGGGAGTAGTAGGTGAGTCAGAAATAGCAAATTAAAAAGTAAATAGTTACCTTGGAACATGAATTGAAGATCTTGTAATAGAAGCAGTAAGAAGCAGGGGCTTTCCACTCATAATGAATATTCTTGGCAAGAGATTGAGGAATTAGATCACAGTTGACTTAGTGTAGAGGAAAAATAAGGGAAATGATTCTCTGTTATTTCAGTCTTTCTGGTAAAACATACAGGGATGACAGTGCCCAGGCATTACAGATGAGCAGACATGTGGATTTCAAGTAATTGGATATCTACTTTGGGCTTCTGTGGAGTTCCCTGCATATGATAGATGAGGTGGACATTACTTAACAAGTTTTTTTTTTTTTTTTTTTTTTTTATGGATTTTATTTTAAATCATCTTGAAAGCCTGCAGAAAGCATTAAAATTTGGGAAACGCTTGTTGCTCAGGCCTGCAGGCTGCACTGAGTGGATCCTAAGGTATATGCATTTGGGAGGTGGTGGGGAATGATGTATCAGTAAGGGAGGCATTTCATTTTAAGTCTGCCTCCAGATGATTTGTCTCATGGAATAGTTTCAAATTCTTGTTATGTTACTGCGCAACTGCATGGCCACCGATTTGTCCATAGCTATCACCACTGTAACTTCTCTTGTTATCCCCAATCCCAGTGCTCTCTTGGTGAGATGCTGTTTCCACAGTGTGTTCTGTTGAGAAGACAAACTGCCCTGGCTGTTAGGAAGAGCATCCCTTCCCTGCTTGGGTGTTCAGTGCGTTTGATACAGAGAAGCAGCCGGGCGAGGAGCCGCTTCCCTTGTCCTGGGCAAGACGAGCTCAAGGGGAGAGCCCCTTCCTGCGCGCAGTCCCTGCCACGTGCTCACAGCGTGGAATGGCGCTTGTGCTTTTGCATTCTCTGGCTTTTCTAAGTCACTGTTTTAAATGTGTTTTGTGACCTCTCAAAGGTCTCCAAGATGCAGTGAATCCTGGGATTTCCTGTGCCTTCATGGTCTTCCTACACCTGTACTGAAGTGCATTCAAGGGTCTGAATCGCTGCTTGGGAAAGAAATTGTATCTTTTGACAGATTACAGGGTGGAAATGAAAATGTACTCCCATGTTTCTGTGCGTTAGCATTTGCTTATACTGCTTTGGGGGAGGGAAGGAACATCTAAAATATATATGTGTGTATATATATGTGTGTGTATATATATATATATAACTGCTTGTGATGTGAGGCCAGGCTGCGAATGTGAAAGATGCTGTTGAGCTGGAACTGAAGGAGTATTCCTGGCAGCTAGGAAGAATGGTGCGCGCTTTGCCCCCTGTGTTATGTGTAACTTTTCTTCTTCAGTTAAATATAAGAATGATCTGAGTAGGGAAATCTTCACTAGATAATGTTATAATTTTTTCCTTTCTTGCAGCTGATTGCAATGCTGTTCTTAAAGCTCTACAGCCCATTTTTCAGGAGCAGGGAATGACAGAAACAGTTCATAACTGGGAAGACCATGGTTATTTAGCAACCTACATCAAAAAAAATGGCAGGTGAGTGGATTTTTCCCTCTTCTTCCTTTCTCCCTTTCCCCCTGATTCTTTCCTATCTGCCCTTTCTTTACAAATACTTTTCTCTCTTAGACCTCTCAGGGATGCAGGCAGAGTGAAAAAACTGTTTTTACCAGGCTTGTGCCTTTTTTTTTTTTTTTTTTTTTTTAAAGACATTAAAATACAGCAGAATGCCACTGATGATCTTTTCTACATTAACTTGTGGTTTGGTTATGGCAGCATTAGACTTGGTCAGTTGAACTCTATTTGTGCTGTATTTGTGCTTGTGCATAGTGTTTTGAGTGGTGTCTTTCCAGACACAAGACAGAAAGGTCAATAAGGTAATTATGACTTCAGAAGGATGTAGTCCTTAATTTTTTAAAAATGAGACTTTAAATTCTTTCAAGTGAAGTTTTGCAGCATTTGAAATTGGATAAAAGCTTTTTGATTTACAGAAATGAGTTGAGCTTAGTAATGAGTGTGAGTTACTTGTTGCAAAGATTAAAACGCTCTTCTGGTTTAGCCCTAGAACTGTGACTTTTCTGAGTGTGTTCAAGTCTGTTCAGTCTAAACTTAGCATGGGAATGATAAAAATGATTTTTTGGTTCATTTTTTGTTCTTTATGCTTTCAATAACTTTTAAAGCTGCTGGTGAATCTGGAGCATATTTAAACCTTGCCTCCCCCTGCCCAATAGCACTGCTAATGGTGTCAGTATTTACACTGTCACATATTAAGAGTCTGCTAGAATAAGCTCAACTTCATTTTGATTACCAGGTTCTCTTCCTAAATGGCTTTTAAGGTGTTCTTTTGTTGTTGTTACTTTATATACTACCTTTGCCTGATTAACAATAGCTAGCTTAATTTTACAGGGTTTTGCTTATTTTTTAGCAATTCCATTATCTTCTCTTGCTTTCTTCTCTCTTGCTTGATTTTTGAGTCAGAAAATGAGTATAGTTTGAGTAGGTCATGATTGCGTAGAAGAAGTGGTTATAGAGCACCAGTTTGCACTAGGAAAACCACGTCACTAGTCAAAGGAGACACCCTTTTACCAGAGGTGTTCTGCACTTGCTGAGGCTTATAAGACACCACAGAATGAATATAGAGTTTAGGACACGTTTACAAAAGCAGAACTGCAGAGCGTATAAAGCAGTGACTGCTATGAGGGAGTGTGTGGGTGTTTATGGTAAACTACTACTGCATGCAGCCAGAGCAGCCCAGGATTGGAGAAGGTGCCAGGTTGATCCATGGGGAAGGTGTCCCACAAAGGTTTGCAAGATGTAGAGAATCCTCTCTAACACATGTTACAGAGAAACCTAGGAACCTTAATAAAATAAAAATAAGTTTATTAAGCAGCTGTGGTCCTAGCCTCATTAGGACTACTAAGGAAGAGCACTAAGGCATTAAGCCCTTAGGCTTAAGTAAAGGTTGCTGCATGCATTTGGTCTGATTAAGTGCCTTATGGATGTAATTGCTTGGAGATGGGACTACAGCCTTAATTCAGAAGATGTAAATTAATAAAATATTCACGAAGAGCAGATTTTTGAAGGTAGAAAACTTTTTCTTCAGCAGTAAGAATACAGTATCTTTCTGAAAATGCTTTTTTTGGTTTTTTTTTGTTTACAAAAAAAGCAACTTTTTGTTGTTACTCTTCTAATTTTTGAAAAAAAGATGAAATATCTTGAAAATATGAAAACTTACATTTAATCTTTCAAGAATTCTTGTTTTTTTTAAAAAAAATAAAGACATTTGAAACTTTTTTAATTTGGGGAAAAAATTGAAAGATTTTTAGAAGAACTTTTGAAGGCTTTTTGGGGGAAAAGTCTTCTCTGTTCCTTTCCAAATTTTAAGAGGAGATATTCCTTTTTAAAAAAAAAAAAAAAAAGGCAGTAAATAGCCTATTTTTCTGTTTCCTTTTTTGTCAAATTCTCCTTTATGTGCAATATTTTCAACCAATAGTATGCATGAAATGTAACTGTTTAGGGAGTATATTCCCAACTTCCTCCAAGTTATTAAATATTATATGAGACAGTACTGGCTGCCTTGGAGAAGTCAAATTTTATCTGTTTATGATAAACCCTTTGTGATAGTCACTGGCTCTGTTATTTTTGAAGTCTACTTATTTCAGTATTTTCTATGATGAGAGTTTCTATGATGCTGCTGTTAAGGGGCAGCTCACTAGGGATAAAAATTGGCCGTATTCCTAACGCAAATATTTTGACATAAACTTGAATTTTGAAGTGTACTGTTGATGGGGGAGCGAGGAGGGGCGGAAAAAGAGCTGAAATCTAGATCTCTAGAAGGCAAGTCAAATCTTAGGGGAGGAGTGTGTTGCTTGCTGGAATTTCTCTCCCTCTCCCCATCTGTGCATAGTGTCTGTGTATAGACGAATATATACATGCATGCCTTTGTATGTTTTATATATTAAAAATAACACAGACCAACTACTTTGTTAAATTTGGGGCCTGACTTAGGTCATAAGTAGGCTGGCTTGAATCCA
The DNA here is from genome assembly GCF_000705375.1 of Tinamus guttatus. The sequence goes on from NW_010578595.1 coordinate 83,719, forward strand.
GTCGCGTCTTTACATTTCCCATGCAGCTTTTGGAGTGTCTCAGACTGCCTTCCAGATGTGGCAGTGAAATTTATCTGGCTGTGATGATCCAATTTCAGATTCGGTTTCCCACTCCAGCCTGTCCTTTTCCTATTTCCATTGACTGCTTACCCCTTTTGTGCTGTTTTGTGGGTCACAGCTAACTTCCACCAGTAGATGCTGAAGCAGAAAGCATGTTAGACATGCCAGTGTCTCACTAGTGCTGCTGTCTCTCCCTCTGACAGGTAGATTGCCTCTTTACATGGTCACTGTCTTGCCACTGATGTGCCTAGAAATACCTGTTGTTTGTCTCTTACTTTTTTATGCAGTGTCTCGCTATGTTATCTGCTGTGTTTTTATATTTCTCCTTTAAACCAGGATCCCAGTTTCTGGGTAACCTTTTGTTTTTGAGGCTAGTGAAAAGATAGCCAAGTTGGCAGATTACTACTCTGGTGCTATCCTTCCTGCATATTTTCTCAGCTTACATTTGATTTCCCCCTAGAGATACTATCAAGAATACACATAGTCTGAACAAATAGTAATTAAACTATCCAAAAATGGTGGAAGAGGTTTAAACATTAGCTGTCTTGTAATTACATGGGTTTATTTTGGTGTCCTGCTTTCCTCAAGTGTGAAAGAGGCATGAAATGAGAATTGTCACAAACTGACTTTTGTCTTTGTAATCTCCAGATCAGTTTCTTGTAAGCTGTTTCTTCTGAAGGAGAGATTGATTCTAGACAGTAGTTGAGTAAAGTTCCTATAAATTTATAAATACTACGTTATCTAGAGCTTGATTTTCTTTGTTTTTTTTTTCCCTCTGCTGCATTGTCAACTGAAAATACTTGTTGCAGATTACACTGTCTTCTTTGCAAGCATTAGAGTAGCAAGTGCTTGGAGGAGGAAAAGGGGATATAAAAATTAAGATGCCCAGGTAGGGGATGCAAGGAGGGGAAAGATGAAAAGAACCTGTATTCTGTTTTACACAGCTCACCGTAAGAGGAGAAAGCTGGAAAAATCACCAAGTTCCTTGGGAACGTGGAACTGTTGTGAACTATTCTTGGTGCAGGCTTGAAAATTTAGTGTAATGGAGAACTAAAAATAAATGTAAGCTCTCTTCAGTCAATTTTTCAATCTTTTTCAGAACTTGAGCATATTTATAGATTGTGTTGGAGGGGGAAAGATGAGACAGGGCAGAGTTTCATGAAAGCTGCATGCAGTAAATCTCAGCAATTGCTGAGATTCATATGAGTTTAAAAACATTATTTCCTGTGTTTTGTACAGCTGTTGATCTTATGCTTGCTGGCAGCTCTGTTTTGAATCATCCAGCTTTTTCCTGTGCTGCTAAGTATGACACTTAAACTTTCCCACTGGAGGATATTTTCCAGTGTCAGTACTGCTGTGCCAAGGTGGTGTAAGGAGATGGGCCTAGGGGCCCCACTGTGGCAAAGCAGGGGCATGGGAGATTGTTGAAATGAATTACTTCAGTGTCAGTTAATTGAAACAAGGTAGAGAAAAGAGAAGTAGAGAAGATAGAGAAGTGGTTAGTTATTTCCCCTCCTCCCCATTAAAAAAAAAAAAAAAAGCCTTTTGGAAATTAGGTGGCTTGTAGTTAAAAGCAGAACAGAGGCGAAGGTACCTGCTCTGGATTTGCTGCTTCCTGCTCAGCACTCAGAGCTATTTGCGGTGTGGATGGTGGGGCATTAACGGGCGGCCAGCCCGCACAGTGAGAAGAGGGGCAATAGGTGGCTCGGGGGAAGCAGGAAAGATGAAAACATGAAAGATGCACAGGTAGTTGCTGTGCAGAGTGCACAGACGTGCATGCAGGTGTGTGGGCATGCACGTGCCAACACACACTTGTGACTGAGCCCCTGCAAAGCATTGATGCACAACTGATGTAGTGAGTCCAGAGCTAATCCCGAGGGAAAGCAAATGTTTGAGGTGAGCTAGTGCTATGTTGCAAAGGCCTGTCTATAAGGCAAAGTCTGCAGAGATAACTGCTGGACCCTCTACAACTGTGTTACAGGTTGTTGAACTGTGGTCCCTGCTGTTGACAGTTTTGTCCCTGACAAAGGTCCTGTGTGAATGGCCCAGTGGAGGGCAGCTGTTAAATGAATTGGAGCTGATTTGGGGATTAAGGTGAGCTTTCCTGTTATTACCAAAACAACACATGCACGTTCTTCTTTATCTGGAGATAAGCAATCAAAAGTCAGGCCTGGCAACTTTACCTGGTCCATTTACTTTATTATTGACTCTGACAAAGGACTTAATTGAGGAAGGTCCAACTGAAAACACTTACTAATCAGGTTGTCAACACATGCATAAGTGCAATAGCCATTCACACTCCAGAGCCAGGCAGGAAGTGACTCCTGCTTCACCAGTTGAGTCATTGTTTTTAGTGGTGGGAATGAATATGCTTTTCTGTGCTTGGCCAGCCCTATTGGTAGCACGTGCTGGAGGCTCTTTCTGTGAGTTTTGGGAGCTCAGCAGCTTTCTTTTCCTCAGCTACATGCTGCTTTCGGGTCACTCACTGAAACTGCATGTAGTGGTGGGTTTTTTTTTGTTTGTTTGTTTTTTTGCTGAAGTGTTAATTTATTGTAGTATATAACTGGGCAGCGGTGGGGGGAAATATGTCATGATTGGAATTTTTATCTTGTTTACTCTCTGTAGTACTTTATGCAAAGCCATGGGGTGAAATATATCTTTACAGAGAAAATGCAAACTGTTAAGGGGATCCAAGGTAAGGTTAGGCTGATCTTAAAAACTTCTGGGAATCTTCTCAGGTAATATTGTATGTTGGTAGCATCTGTGCTTGTGAGTTATCTGTGTTGTGTGTATGTGCAGAAGTGTTTTTCTGTTTCTTATACGTTTTCTTACACACATACATTCATTCACCTTATGCATCTCAGTAGTCCCTTTTCTGTCATGTGCCAACTGAAAGCTTCTTTTAAAACTCCACAAAACCCCAAATTTGGATTTTTTTAGTACAAGATTGTTTTTCAGAAAAGTGCTGGCCTGCCTATGTGCACATAAATTTTAAGTTGCCCTGTTCCACATTCTTGTTGAGTAATGTGATCTTACTGGCACTTCACTGGATAAGTGTTCCACTGTGTGAGCTGCAGAGGTTGTTCTTTCTGTCGCTCTGATGACAAATGTGTTTCCTTAACACCATAAAGGGAGGGGTGAGCATTTTCACCCTTCCGAATGTTAATGCTTTGCTGTTCCTTGTGCTGGCCAGTATATCCTTACCAAGCCAGTTGGTGTGTTTTGAAGGGGAGGACAGGCATTCCTCGACTCCTTTCCAGGCCCCGATGTTGTGCTCCTCACAACAGAGACACTGCAAGGACTTGGAAGTGCTCTGAAGACTTGGAAGCAGACACTACAAATCAGCAAACCCTACAGCCACTGCTTACAACATCACTAGGCTCTGCAACTCTTTGCAACAAGGGGAACTTTCAGTGCTTTAATTTCCTTGTTATGTAAAAAGCAATCAGGAGTAACAGTCTGGTGAAAGATGGTGGGTGCTTAATTCCTTTTAAGGTCCCTTAGGCACTTGGAATTTGAGATGAAGAGTGCTAATAGTGAGATGCCATATGCATTATAAAAGTAATGCCATGGTGTTTTCCTTTTTATTTCTTATTTAATACTGGGTTTGCTCAACATAAACACATTTATGTTCCCTCCCTCTTTAATATGTAAACTGACAGCTTTTTTTCATGGCAGGCTTTTAAAAATGCTTAAAATAATGTTATGAGTCAAAGTTAGTCTGTCAGTATATAGAAGTTTTAAGTAGGGTGAAGAGGGCTGAATAGGTATCAGTCTTACTATACAGTATAATTCTGTTC
>NW_010578596.1:3794-14570 GCF_000705375.1 Tinamus guttatus
TCCCCGCGCGCTCCCGGTCCGCCGCTCCCCAGGAAGGGCCCTTACCGGCTTCCCATGCCCCTGGCGCCGCGTTCCTGTAAGCACCGAGCTGCGCACGGGGGAAGCAGCAAGCGCGCTCATCATCCAGCCCTGCAAGGCGCCGAATCGCGCTCTTCCCCCGTCACCGCGTGGCTAACCCGCCGCCAAAGCTCCCAGGCTCTGGGGAAGGGGCTCGCACTGCCCACTGGGGAGCGTTGATCCAGGCTGGAGGGTTGTAGGCACTAACACAGCTTAAGGAATAGCCCTAATATCACCTACATGGGATGGTTAAGTCTGCAAAAGCAGCTGCTTTCCATCAGCCGAAGTGCTAAGGGAATAATTAAAAGGAAAAATAAAATAAATGGGTGTGAAGGTGGTGGAAGCAGAGTTTCAAAATTAAATAGACTGTTCATAAAATTCTGTTTTTAAGTGTTCACCCACGTCTAAGCAACTCCCATGGATTATTCATTATTGAGCCCAAGTGTTTCTGTGCTTTTTTTCATTAAGCAAGTCTGTATTAATCACGTATTGCTGATTACAAGTGTGCGGAAAATCTCGCTGTCAAGAACTGAATGTCCAAAAGGAGACAGAGGGGTCCTAAAACTTTATTCGAATAAAGGGAGAGTCCACCAGGCATATCCCTGTGGGGTCTCTCCAATTGCTGGGGGACGCAGCCCCCCTTTTATCCTAATTTCCCGACCGAGGGACGCCCTCTCCTTTTCCCCATTGGCCAAGGTACTCAGAAGTTACAGCCTTCCCGGCCCGCCTACACCGAACTCCGGCCTCCCGCCGTCTGTTCTCACCTGAGCTCACCACCTCCTTTGTCCCCCTTGCAGAAGAATGTGGGGCGATTGCCCTATTTCCCTCCTTTGTAAAGGCCCCATTTCCTTGCAGATGGCTCTCTTTGTCCCACTTGGCTCATGGCTCCACTCAATCTCCCCTCCCTTTGTCCTGCTCTTCAGCCAAACTGTGGGGAAACCCCCTTATTGATGAATACAGAAACTTGAGCATTCCGCTCACAAGCATGGGGACAAACGCGATTACCGTGTTGTTATTTGTTCTCCAGGGGAAATATTTTAAAGCATAAGACTCTGTATATATTCCTAACTTGACAACATTTTTCTGTCTGAAGGAGGGAACATCAGGGAAATCATAAGAAACACAGATGGGGTTTAAAGAGACCAAAAACCCATCGTGTGACCTAATTCTCTGCTTTTAAGAAAAGAATTTACCTTTGAGGAGGGATTTCCAGACAACTTTGCAGTGCTATTCAGTAAATTCTCCTCTACTGCAGTCCAAGGCAGAATACAGAACTCATAATTGTACCTGCCGATAAAGTGTAATTCAGTAAGACTTTGCTATCCAGGCAAGTTACTCCAGCTTCTCAACAGTCTCCTGCACATGTTCAGCCTTCATCCCTGCTCTGTGCTGGCCAGGGAAACCCAGCCTGGAGGGGCAACTGGTGCGTAGGCAGCCATGTTTGCCCATCAGCCTAAGTAGAACCCATATGATTATGTATATATGAACTTGATTTGTTCTGGTGAGTTTTTGATCCTCAGCCTTGTAGAGAAAGGCCTCTATTACCACTCCCATGTGAGGCAGGACACAGCATGGACCAAGGACTCTAATTTTACAAGATATTTATGCTGACAATTGCGCTCACAGCCTATTCTGACCACAGGGTTATTCTCAGTGTCGTAGCAATTAGCACAAGTCTTGACTGCCTTTTTACACCTTGGAATTTTTCCACAGATTTGATACCAGTGAATTAAAAGGCTGTCCACAAAGAAACACTACTACTGTCATCAGAAAAACTAATATGGTTGGTCTCTAGTTTCACAGCATGAATTGAATAGAATGAAAAGTCTGGAGAAAAAAATGTTTGGTTAAATATTTCTTATTATTTATTGTAAATGTCTCTTTAATTTTCTAGATTCTTAGGCAATTTGGCCCTCTACTTATCCGATGACTTATAGCAGGGAAAAAGCTGAGGAAAAGCTAGGTTATATACTGAAGTTATTCTATGGCTACAAATACTGAAAATGGAACATTTTGTAAAATCAAGTCTTTAGAGTTACTTAATCCTGAAATATGTAAAGCTGCTGGCATTCGAGTAAGCTCAATTTTATTGCAGTGTCTGAATGTGTGCTGTAAGCCCCCAAATGATGTACCAGCATCTACCAACATATTTAAGAAATTTTCTTAAGAGTTTCCCAAATAATTTCAAGAACAACAGGACATTTGGTTTTGGAAGTCATGGCTTAGTTCAAGGGAATTCAATGTATGACTTTCCAGTTGTCTTTCTGATTTTGAAAATCTGTTCATGTCATTTTCAGAGTTGTCTCAAGTCCAGCTCAAGTCAGTTTGTACTGAACTGATTACCCTGATTAACCAAAGCAATTTTTATATTACTTTTTTTTTTCTTCTTTTTTTTTACTGTTTTGGTACTATAAAAGTATCTGTTCCTACTTCTACATCCCCCACCTGAAACTTGGGTACAAAACAAACTAAAAATTTGCTCTTTCTGCAATTTTAGCCACTATTTGCCAGTTGCCAGTTCATTACTGTAGACATTATGCTCTGGGAGGTGGAATGCTTAAAGGAGCAGTATCATTGCACTCTTAGGGCAATAAGACACAACACAGCCCTTTCCAAAAAGCTGCCTCAAAATGATATGGTTGTTTCTAAATGACTGTGTCATTAAAGTGTGAAAACATAGGCATTAAACTGTGAAATATATAGGAATTATACTTATTTTGTTCCCAACAAAAGAGAAGTGAAACAAGTGCATTGTAAAAATATGCCCCAAAGCATTAAAAAAAAAAAGTTTAGCTTTAGACTTTAGTATAATTTTCACTAGAACTCTATTACTAACAGTGATAATCTTCTACCCTGCATTCTACCCTGCATTAAAATAACACTCTGGTAAATACTCTTGAGTTTAAAATCCTTTAAGTATATTTGTTTTAGATGAATTTCAAGTCCTCTGTCTCCTATACCATTGCTCTTGGTTGTCCATTAAAGCAGAGGCTCACTGCCACTTTTAGGTAGCCACAATCCTTAGCCAAAGTAATCCATGAGAGAATATAAAGCCACTCACATCATATTATAAATTTTGAAACAGATTTTAATAGACTGACTTCTTGAGGTCATCACCAGAAGTCTGTGATGACTTGGTTTCAAAGACCCCTAATATGGGGGGTACTTGTCATGATGCAAGAGTGTAGTGTGAATAAAGCACCTTCAATGATTTTTGGAATCAGTTAGTATTGGTCTGCTGAAAGAGCCCTTTTTTTTTTTTTCTTTTTGTAAAGAATGCCAGTTTAAATGGTATTAACATAACTTAAAATATTGGTATGATACATAAAAGTTTTAAATATTTTTGTGTGAAGAACAATGAGGCAACGACTAGATCACAACATGAAATGATGCCTTAAACTGTCATCTCTCCTGTGCACCATAGGTTTAAAAGTGATTTTAAGCCTTTTCTTCTAGCCTACTGGGGACGAACTTCTAGGCAAAATATTTCAACGCTACATATTTTACTTGCTACTTTAGAACAGCTGTGGAGGAAAGAAAAAGACAAAAACATTAAATGATATACCAAAGGACAAAAAACTTGTTTTTTAATTCATTAAATTTCAAAAGCAATTGTATTTTTCTCCTTTTTAAAAAATATTATAAGATAGCAGCAAAAGTCACCTCAAACAAACAAAAAAAGAGGATGCACAGGTGCTGTACACAGATGTGTGGCACTGTTACGACAGTAGTCTTTAACTTTCCATGAAAGCCCAAGTACTTGTCCTTCCACATGTCAGCAAGGCTATCCTTACGACTGCTGGCATGATAAAATGCTCTCAGCACTGTCCAATAAATCATGCAATCAGAGTTCAAAATGACACCACGATTTATTGCTACTCTTAACATTAAACTTTGTAATGACTATTTTAACCTGTTCATATTTTTTCCCCTTCATTAATGTCACCTCATCTTTCAGCCTCTTCCCGTTACTCTCATTTCTCCTATTCCTTCTGTCTTTCCTCATTAACTCTTACATCATTAAGTTAATGTCCTTTTTTTTTTCTAATGAATCTCATTATTCCCTCTTTTCTACCCTATCCATTCAGTTCACCTCCTCCATGTCAAGCTTACCACTTCATAGACCGCACAAGAAGAGGGCCAAAAAGGGCCTTTCTCTACAGAAACCGGAGTTTTGTGACACGAGCAAACAGAAGTATTTTAAACTTTTCATCCATTGGCCTTTTGGTGTCAGTCACCTCAGCACATCCCAAAGGGGAACCGTCTGCCTGTTCCCTGCTGGCTCGTCAGGTGAGCTGCCTCCTGCCTGTGTTGGTTGTTATTTCCATGAATCCTGGCCACTTCCACCTGCCCAGCAGCAGTACTTAGTAAGGCAGATAAGGGGGCCTCCATCCAGATTAGTCTGCGGCCTGGTAGTCAGGATATTTCTCTGGGAGATGGGAATTGCACATTTATCCTCCCAGGCTGATGCTAAGGTGACAGTTACTATCTCCAGAAAGGTCTCTTACTAGAAGGATGCCTGGAGCTAATGCAGCGCAGGAGCTATTTGCTCCTGAAGGTGCATCCTGCTGCTCACATGGATCTTCCCAAATCAGAGCCAAAATGCCAGAGTGCGGCCTGTTGCAGGGGTGCAGAAAAGCACCTAAACACAGGTGAGAAGCAGAATACCGGGTCTGATCTTCCCTGGCCATTTTCTGTGCTCCCTGTCTAGCATCACAGCTATTCGTAATCCCTTTCTCAAGAGCTTTATGTTCTTCATTCACTGAACAGAGACCACAGATGACTGGAATATCCACACTGATGGCCTGCAGAAAGCACGTGAGCGCTGTCAATTTACATTTGGTCCCAGCCTATAATATTTAGTGAAGAGCTCAAGCATACACACAGCAACACGTATCATTTGCCACAGCTGCAACTTATCACCTAGCAAGTTTCTCAACTGCTGAGCAAATGTGAGGTTAAAAAAAGCCTTAGAACAAAACTCGTTTGTTGCCTATATACAGATTGCATTTTCTTAATTGCAAGTAGTCATGCCAGAAAGTACTCAAACTGTAAAATACTTACCCTACTAAAAATATTCAATTTAGTCCATTTTCTGCAACAGTAAATATGATTCACCCTGTCACCATCTGTTATCAGGTACTGATGCTCACCTGCTAAAACAATCTCAATTGGAGTCAACCTGTGCCTGATCTTAACTGAGAATTTGTAACCCCAAATTACAAAGAACTGCCAAGTACGCTTCAGTTCAGCTCAAATTGATAGGGCTGGGAGCACTCAGCACCTTGCAGGATTAGCCCTTGGAAACTGGAGGCTGCTTCAACAATATTCATTTATACTGCAAGCTGGGGGTAGAGTTTTAGTCTCTGAGCTAACTCCAAATGAGAGGCTGGGAAAGAGGGAAAATCGGCACACACGGAGCTTTGTGCTGCTACAACTACCCTGCTTTCCTGTGACCAAGGAAACTCACTTAGCCTGTGCTCAGATGCTGCTGCACGACCAACTGCGTTAAACCCCACAGATGTAATTAGATTTGGGTGTCTGCACTGGTTCCCTTCAGAAGATTGGGACCGGGAGTTAATGCAATGTTCAGTCAGTCTTCTTAAACCAAAGCGCCCTTTCATCTTAAGGAACTAAACATAAAAGAAAGTGACATTTGTGATAATTAGTGAGTGTATGCATCTGTCTCATCTAACTCCCACCAAAAGCATCCCAAGCCTGCACATAACAGTGTAACTTCCAGGATCCTCATGGGTGCTGCCTGCAGTCATTTTCCCACGGGCTGCTGTCCAGTGCCCCTCTGGTTAAGAAAAGGGTGTTTTTTTTTGTTGTTTTTTCTTTTCTTTTTTTTTAATCTGTCTGCAGGCTATCTTTTATGGCTGTTTCCCTTCTAGTAAAGCAGTTGTGCAACCTAGCAGGGTCCAAAGTAGGTATTGTTTGTGTTTCAAACAATATTGCAACGTTTTATTTAACATGAAAGACATACACAGGAGGACATTGTGCGGGGTTTTGCTTATTTCTTTAGCTACCAGGAAACCCAGCCAAACCTATGGGTAGCATATTCATCCCATTGACCACATCATTTGGTAACTATCCAGATAATTTGGTTTTGAGCTAAATTGGCAGCTACTACAAGTCAACCCATTGCCCAGTTTCCCCATTATCTTTACCCTAAGGTACTTTATGAGCCAGCAATATCCATAATGCAGAATTCACTATGAAAATCTAAGTAACACCATAGTCTAAATTAGTAAAAAAAACAATGCTGTCTTCATTACGCCTAAAAGAGACTGGAATAAATGAAAAATCCTTAGGCAAAAAGACTGTGGAGTCATAAATCAAAACAACCAACATATCTGGAGAAACAAGTCCACTCCCTTTTAGTTATCTGACGCACTTTGTACAGCTTATCGTGAGTACAAAATCATGCTTATCACATCTCAAGTAGATATCTTTTCTTTTAAAACCATCTGCTAACTTACAAGACTTTTCAGTAGATGAACAGCTCCAGACATCCAGTACTGAGACTGCTGCCTGTCTATGACATAGGAAATGAGTGGAATGGAAGAAGTGCCAAAACCTGAATCTCCTCAAAGAGATATATTGCAAGTACAAAAGAAACTGTTCAATATTTTCTAGCAAAAAAAAAGCTTGCTCAGAGATTAATCTACATTTTTGGTGGTGAGAGGGGAGGTGTCAGGGGAAAATTGTAGAGATGTTAATGAAAAAAATCAAGAGATAGCTGAGAGGAGTAGAAATACTTACTGGGAAGAGAGGAAATGGTTAATTATATCTTTTTTAAGGATATCATGTCAGCATTCTGGCTTCTTATTAAAGAAATAATGTCTAAGAATATTAACATTTAATATTGAAGATCAAGTCTTCATTGCAGAAATTGTCAATTCATTTAGACCCTCCTGCTTGCAAATCTCATCTAAGCTTTCAGTATGAACAGTCCCATTGATGCAAGAAAGACAAGTTATGAATTAAAATGAAGCAATTAAATAGTTTTTAAACACGGGTCTTAGTTTTGCCACATCCATACTCACTCACATTTTTAAAACCCACCTATCTGTACACAGCATAAACAGCAAGTGCCATTTTCTGCAAGGCTAGTGAAGATCTGTCTGTTGAGTCTACACACTAAAATTACTATGAGAAATGCAATCACAATAATAATAAAAGCACATGCTAGAGAGACTTCAGTCCAGCAGCTCAGACACAGCGCTTTTGTTCTAATAGCATTATTTAGGTAAATATTATGAGCAAGCGTCTTCAAACACAATCTATTCTTGACGAGGCTACCCAAAAAATTCAAAGTCATTATTGAAAAGAAATGCATAAATGTCATTGTCAATGCCTATAATGAGTAAGGGTTTGAGCTTTCACAAAGCTTTGTACCTTTCTGTTCCTTCTAAGACACGCAGAACATGCCACGAGGCCATGGTTGTATCAAGAAAGTAGGGAAAAGGAGAGAGGAAAATTGCCCTCTCTTAGACAAGAGGGGTGCCATATTTACTCCAAAATCAAAGGCAGGGTGTTTTTCAGAATGGCTATGTGACCTTTTTCTCTTTCCTCTTCCTCAATTCTACTTGTAATTTTGTCTGAAAATGGATCTGGGCTGCCAGCAGCAAAGTAACCCATTTTGCAAGTCCTGTTGGAGCCCCATCTGTTTTAAACTTTGGTTAAACTTTGTGCTTATTACTGTCCCATCTAACATTCATGAAAACAACTCCAATTTATCACGAAATGTAGGTGAGCTTTCTTGTGACTGATAAGGTTGTTTTACAAGGTTCACTGTATGTTCATATTGCAGTTTGGGTAGTATATAAAGCAAATTTTCTCTAACATGCAACATAAAATACAGACTTGTGCAAACTAACTCAATGACACAGCTATTGTATAGGAATGGGATAGAAAAAATAAAACAATTAAAACAAGGTCATTATTACTGATTTCTCGATTTAAATATTTAATATCAGTTATTACCTATACTTTTAAATAGTGCTTTATATTTGATGCTTTTCTTTCTTTTTTCTTTCAAAATGGCCCAAACCATTAGGCTATAATGTAAATCACTGAGAATATTTCAAGGTTGAAAACCTTGAAGTAAAATAATCAGTTCCACAAATATTTTTTTATATGTCTACAGTTCCCCTAAATCAATCATTAGCACATCATCATTGTATTTAAACTATTTGAGTTTTATAGAAATGCTGTATATTATAGTTAAGGTTTTGGTGTGCAGAACAGTGATAAAATGTTACAGAAGATTTATCTTAGTTGTTCAGTCTTGGTGATATTTTAATGCAACTACAGACAGTTCTGTACAATAAACCCTAGTTTTTTTATTATATTAACTTTCCATCTCCCTACATAATTATCTAAATTCTCCAAACTGCACAGATATAGCTCTTGGCACAATATTTCATGCTGACAAGAGAATGCTAAAAGAGAAATGCAGCTGGATAGACTCCTAAAATACTCAGTACTGATTTACTCATTTTGCTAAACTCAGTTACAAGACAAGAGCTGGGTAAATAGTAGGAAAAATATTCATGGACACATTTACAAATCCCTTTCAATTTGACTATTATGCCACCTCTTATACTTGCTTTTTATCAAAATTATTCTGCAAGGCTGTGTTATTGCATGATGTCAATATGCAGCCACGACAGTTCTTGTACCAATATTAGTATTCATGCTTCAGCCAGAAAATTCTTTTCTTCTGTTTACACAGTCAGGAAATAGACCCAATGCATTGCAGCATAATTCAATCACACAGCATGGATAAAGTATTATAACCAGTTACAGATATGATTTAGAGTGAACAGTTTTCAAGTGATACCTCACTTGACAGCTGTTCACATAAAGGTATTTAAAAAATGATGACACAATTCACACTTCCCCAAAAATGAAAGGGCAAAGTGAGCAGCAATCTGAAGTTCTTTTGACTAGGACTTTTACTGCTGAATCAAAGGCAAAGAACATCCATAATTAGTTTGTACCAAATTAAACTTTTTTTTTTTTTGTCTTGTTTTGTTTTTTTGTTCCTGGAACAAGAAATAGAGGGACTGTGGCTCATTTAACACAAAATTGTTCTTTTCAGCCTGAAACACAATGTTTCATTTTGGGACACTCATTTTAGGAAAAAACAAGGAGTCATAAAACTAGCCTGTGAAGAAATGGCTTTTTATTTAGTAGTTTATAGGCAACTAAATGACCCGTGCCATTTTGTCTCACATCTCTGCATTTCCATACTTATTCGAGTGTTTTAAAGAAGGCGAAACACCTTCGAACAAGAGACTCCTACTCCAGAAAATCCCCCCAGCTCTTAGGACACTTGGCAGAAATCCAGTTTGGTTTTGTTCCTGCCTTGAGTAGCAGAGCTCGCGTTTGAAGGGCTCGCCAAGGGAGAAGGGGCAAATCCTCTGCTGGGCTGTCTGAGCAGCCATTCCAGAGGATTCCAGTCCCTTGGCCACTGCCCCTCTGCTTCAGAAAAGGAGAAACAGCTCTACAAGAGCACTTGTCTGAGAGCACCGTGTTTATAGCACTCTGCTTGGGAGCAGAGGATTGAACCTGCTGAAGAGGGAAGAACTGAGTTCCACTTTCTCGTATCTGGAGTGGCAAGAGCCATTATTCAATGAATTATTTTTAGCTGGGGAAAAAAGTGCATCTACACAATCAATCAGAATAATTCAAGATCTCCCTTAAAAATACATTTTTATGACTTAATAAAAACATAAAGTGTTTATCTAGCAGTCTCATAATCTGCTAAGAGAGAAGCATCCCCAAGTAAGAGGCAGTTTGGAAATCCTTGGCTCTCAGGAAAATATTTGATTGACATAATCATTAATGTTCTCTCCCCTCCCTGCCCCCCAAGAATGAATGAAGTTCCTCAGATGAAATTCAAGTGTTCACAGTGCGGTGCTTTTGCCTGTGTGTTTTAAGGCCCTTTGTTAGGCCAGCATGGGTGCTTGTGCAAACCCACAGTGAACTGGTTCAGGGAATGCAGCCCAAATTTCGTGTTGAGCCAGATGAGCTCCTCATGTGGCCTATTACCAGCTACATGCTGGTTGAGGAGAGGGGAGGGCAGACCCCCGTAAGAGGCTGCAGATATTCTCAGAAATTCCCAGAGTGAAATCTTACCTAGCACACACTGATTCACACAGTCTACCAGTCTACTTAAGCCTGGCTCAGGCAAGAACATAAATCTTACACTCTAAAACATAAACCTACTTATGCAGAGAATAGGTCATTTAACATCAGGGTTCCCAAAAATGCACTGTACTGCAGAAGACACCTGATGTGAGAAAGAAATAATAATTCATCACAAAGTGGAGGAGTTTAAGAAAACAGAAGGCCAAATAATGTGATGCAGTTATCTCATTTACTTCTTTACCACAGCGGTGATGAAGGATGGCTCAGGTCTAGACAGTGGGAGTTAGCCAGGGGGGTGAGGACACAAATCAACAAGGAAATGGTGCCCACAATGATGGTGCAAATAGCCCTCTGAAAACTATTTTGCAGATAGCCTGGGAACAGATCCTTGTTTACGAGGGCACAGTGCTCCAAGTAAAGCAGCTGCCTTCTCACTGCCTGGAATAACAAATGTAATTCTCTTACCTAAACAGACTGCAATGTTCTTGATGAAGCTGGTTTCCAGACTGTGTGATTCATAAAAGTCATCCTTATTAAGAACATCCCTCAGTTCTAGCC
>NW_010578597.1:0-10502 GCF_000705375.1 Tinamus guttatus
TTTACAAAGTTGCTGTAGTAATGTTTCTATGTATAATGTGTTTGCTTCATTAGTTGTAGGCACCAGTTGATTTGTTCCAGTCCCTTTCATGATCATGGATAGTCATTGCTCTGTTTTACGAATTAATAATCAACAGTTGTTGGGGGTGGAGGGGAAGAAATTAATTATCTTTTCTTCTCACAGGTTATGGTTCCAGGCTTTTGCTATTGCTCTAGGAAAACTGCTCTGCAAACCAGCCCAGGCTGATTTGGCTGATTTGACAAACCAGCCCATTCCTTTCACATTTTCTTAGGAAATTGTAATATCTGGCTCAGGTGCTGAGGGCACCTCTCTGTTCTCAGAGCACCTTTGCCTTCCCTGCCCTGTCTGCAGGGTGGTCATTGCTTCTGTTACAGAGTCCAGCAAGAAGGAATGAACTCCTTGATGCTCTTTCACTGTTAGGGTCGGGTGGGTCTTAGGCCTACTTCTAGCAAACCTAGCAGCATGGGGACAGCTGATGCAGAGACCTCCACGTTTTGTGGTACAAGTTAAACAGGTAAGAAGTCTGAGGCTGTATATACATATATATATATATATATATGTAGGAATATTTGCAGTGTAGTCAAGTAAAGGCTTGAAATACTTAAGAACAATGTGCTTAAAAATATATTATTAAGCAGAACTGGCCCATTCAAGCTGTTAGCATAGAAGTTACATGTGTGGATTTTCATCTGTGTTGACCAATACAGAATTTTTGTGAGTATTCAAAACACCATTCAAAAAACACCATTCAAAAAGATGCATTTAAAACAAAGTGCTGCAGGAAATGCAAATTTAATTTAGCCTTTTTGAAGGTATCTTTCATTATTATTTCAGGCTAGTTTGTACATTCTTTCCTTATGCATTAATTTGCTTTTTAATTAGATAACCTGCAGCTTCACTGAGAAACAGATTACAACCACATTTCCAAGATATGGTCAGATTTTTATTATGACACCTTAAAATTCTGGAAGTTTGGAATGTTTTAAGTTCCTACAAAATTACATGTTCTGACAAAATGCATTGTCAGATGCATCCAAACAGGAACAGTCAAGTTGGGTTACTATAGCAGCAATTCATCGTCTTAAGTTTTCTGTTTTCTGTTTTTTTTTTTTTTTTTTTAAGGATGAGAATAAAAAAGCTCAGTTACCTTTGAACTTCTCCTTCATTTTCTTTTCCTGAGCCAGTTTACCACTCTCCAATTCCATAGGGATTGATTGACTTGGGAAATAGAAGACATTTTGCCAATAATTCTGCAAGGAATGCAGCATACGAAATAATCACACACTTGAAATTTTTAAATAGGAAATATGAGAAACTTAGATAATCCATTTCTGTGGGATGTATCTGTCACAAACCATATTTGACAAAATTGCTGTCACTCTGCTTGGAAAACTCACTGTTAGTGACCTGCAGTGAGTTGGTAAAGATTAAATGCAATGACTTTTTCTGGCAAAAAGAGCTCTTATACCATCCTCCTCAGTCCCATTCCCACCTCCAGTATCCACAAGCATCATGTGTTTCCTGTCTGCCCTTCGGTCTGGGAAACAAATGGCATACAGGCATTTTGCTGCACCAAAATAAAATAGAGCTACAAGAAAGAGGTCAGTGATCTCTGGGCAAAACTATGAGTACCGAGACTGGTTTACTTAGGTAGAACTACAGGACTGCGCCTGCATGACCTGGACTATTTTTTTTGGATGAGAATAACTTTACAATTACAAAAATATCTTGTGATTTGTGCCCCAGCCTGACTACAGAAACTTTGGTAAACACTATTCTAGACCTTCTATTTAACTGAGTATGCATTTTAATTCTTTGGAATGAAAGATTTATTGCAAGCAAGTACTAAACATCTTTTGACCTAAGTCTTTGTGTCCTGACAAGTAGCGTGAAGATATTTCCCCAAATATTATTTATTTTATTCTGATATACTACTGGCACAAAAGCAACAGAGCTAAGGAACGGCTGCCTGGGAAACTTCTACTGTGACTGAACTCTGAAAAGCAAGTTGGAAACTTCTTTAAACTTGTGTAAGCTATTATGTTGCAACAGAAATTGTCTGGAAAGCTGGAGACCATTAGCAACCTTTTATAGTACAAAGAAGGGAATTGAGGAGGAAGTCCAAATCCACACATTGGATTTGAAAACTTTTTTTAAATCTGCAAATGCCAGCTGAACAATCAAAACTCAGACCTAGTTTTTTTTTTTTTTTTTTTTTAATTAGGTAACTGTATTTACGATAGTCCTAAGTAGAGAATTTGGGGAAGGTTGGTGAAACTTAATGCTTAAAGATTTACCTCAAACTCAGTATTTTCTCTGTAAGATTCCTTCCCGCTTCCCTGAGGCACTGGGTACATCCTGCAGGTACCCAGCCACAAGGACAGACAGAGGCAAGCCTGACACAGTAGTAATTCCTCTAGACAGCATATATCGTATTGTCTTGGGGGCTAGTATGTAATATAGTGGTGCATGTGAAGAAACTTCGAGACATCATCTTTTAAGATGTGTTTCCTGTCACCTTCTTTTTCTTTAGTGTAGGAGAGACTATTTTGGTTGCTTTTTACAGAACAAACTTGGGGCTCATAAAGCCCAAAATAGCCCCTACTACAAACTGTAGTATAGTTGCATTCAAGATAATGTGTTCCTATTTATGTATGTCTCTCTCTCTTTCCTAGTTGCTGAAGAAATAGCATTTTATCGTAGTTCCTAGCATAGCTTGTACTTCACCTTAATGTCTATACCAGACATTCTAGTCATCTTTAGGTATTTTAGCTTGTAAGATGAATCCTACTTGTTAGGCCAAGGTGTATCACTGCTGTGTACAGCAGGGTTTGCATTGTGTGGCACTCAATGTCAAGCCGAAAAATAATCAGCACTGCAACCAAGAAGTAACCTTTCACAGCTGTTGATTTGCACTTAGTGCAGAAACTCTTTGTCCTGAGCTGTCACATGAACCGTGATCCAAGTTAAGCTTTTAATCGCATTCTTCTCATTACGTGCCCCTCGGCACCAGCCGAAGGGAAGAGCTGAGTCTGCTGTACTGGAAATACACGAGCCAAGCAGTTTGCTGTCATTCCTGTCATTTATAAAGTACTGTACAGATGTTTATTTTAATGATACTCTGTGATACAGTCCTGTCAGGCCTGGTGGAAATGTAGCATTGCATTATCAACCTTTTCTCACTTACATGAAGGAGAAGAATGTTGTATTAAAGCAATACTGCAAAAAGGACAGTGGCTTATTACAGCATGCGGGGTTACCCAAACCTTTGTATGAGGAGCAAGCACACCAGTCCTGTAACAGAGAAGTATGTGAATGTTCCTCCTGGAAAAGTGCAGAGAGATCAATTCCCTGCTGCTTCTTAAAACAGCACAGGGCTGAAGCTAGGTGTATGTGTTGTGCGTAGGATCCAGTATTCAAAATACTTTTATGCAACGATTCCCTGTACCTACCCTGATATGCTGAGAAAGTAAAGTCTCTGCATGAAAGGTTTTGCATGGGCTGTATGCACTGGCCCAAGGGGTAGTATTTCTAGAAACTTTGAAGGGGGAAAACAAAACCAAACAAAATCCTGTTCTCAAATCTCTTCACAAACAGCAAAAACCCCTTCTGGAATAGGACCCAGTAACTATCATGTCAAAAAGGCTGCCACACCAGCAGTGTGTGATGAGGGAACAGAAGTGCTGCGAGTTTCCAGAACTTGTGCTGCACAGGTCATTTTTATGCCATTCAAGGTAGTTTGCTTCTCTGGTGGTGCTCTTTCTTTTAATTAAAAAAAAAAAAAAAACTTCACACAACAATCTCTTGATTGTTTGAAGCATCACTTATGTCCATCTCCTCTGTAGACTGCAGCAATATCAGCTACTGGGTCTAGTTTAATGAGAACTGTGTCACCCTCCGCAGGCCTCTGCCTCTCTGAGCTTGTGGGGAATGAAAGGAGGAAGCAGAACAGCAGGGGCCGGGGGAGCAGCAAGTGCTGCTTTAAGGGCCTCAGCTTTCCTTCCACAGTCTCTCCTGCTCTTAAGTGCTGTTATGAGGCTCCCCTCTATGCAAGGCTTATGCATGCAGCTAAGTGCACAGCATCAGCTAAAATGCAGAGTTTTCTGCAGGTTACACCTCCCTCTCTGTAAAATCGGAGTAAAACAAACCTCACAAACCCTGCCAACTTGTACAGTATTCCTATCCCATGCAAAGAATTATCTATCATATAAAGATGAGAAAAGTAAATGTTGTAAAAATCAATAGATTTGTTTCATGAACACAAACATTGCTCTAAGACATAGATAAGACTTTAAGATCGAAGTCCAATTATTGGCGCCTACTAAAAGATACATTTCTATTTTCTCTACAGTTGTGGCATGTTTTTTGGCCAATAGCAGTAGCAGCTACCAGCATTAATTGCAGCAGTTCTGCTCTGGGCCAGACCCTTGAGTAATCCAAGGAGCTGGAGCACCGGTCTGGGAATCCCTACCCAAAGTGAGGCATCTCTGCAGGTCGCCAAGACTTTCCACGGGAGTGCGAAACCGTGTGCAAGTGCGGAGCAAGCGCTCAGGGGAGCAGGCAGCTGAGCAGCAGCTTATGCCTCTTCAAAATCCTTTATCACTTCTGCGATGAGGGACTTCTTGTATTTTCATGCTTACAGACGGTAGTGGCCCTCATAATCTATTTATATAGACTACACTACTGTCACAAGAGTATGTTTCCTAAATATATTTTTAAATCCAGTTCAGGAATTAGTATTGTTCTTCATAAATAAATAAAGAGAAAGTTATTTCCCAATCACCTTTATTTCACTAGTATAAATTACCATCATAAATACAGATATCAACAGTATAAAAATTAGAATATATTATAAAATAAATATTAAAAGTCATAGTAAAAAGTACCTTTAAATCCCCTCACCAAGACTGTCTGAATTTATACCAACACAAACTATTGATTCACCAACCATTTAACTAAAAAAATCAGTGTTCAATGTGCAGTAAATACTGCTACCTACTCAGTGTTTGCATGAAGTGAGTTATCACTGACTCAAAAACTGCAGTTTATATCCTGACACTAACCTGGAATTATCAGATTACCTTATTAGTGCAATTCTAGGTTTAGTGTAATGTGGATGTGCCTTTTCCAGGTGGAGAGCAGCACCTACTTCAGGAGTGTTTCACAGAAGTTAGCAATACAGTGATTTCTGTTGGTTTACTTTTGATTTCCTATATCCAAAGATAAATACAACAAGCCAATTTTATCCAAGCAGTGCAGAATAGTGGTAACTTTTTCAAATCTGAACTAACAGATAATTTGTCCAGTTAATAATGTTATAAAAAAGCAGATAAATACAGGTTTTGTTTCATAGAAACAAACAAACAAAAATGTCCTTTGCACTAGGTAAAGGACAAGAGTGTTCAGAAAAAAATAGTGTTTTTCCCCTCACAAGTACCCGAAGTTTTCTGGCTCATTAAGGCCATGCTTTCAGAATGGCCATACCTGGTCAAATCAAAGGTCCTTTCAGGATCCTCTGTCAAAATACAGGCTGCTTTTGGAAGAGTATTTCAACAGGCATATTATAGTATCTTCCTGGAATACTCTTCCAGCTTCCAGTTATTCGTGTCACAAGGACTTCCTAACAGCTTTGTGCCTATAATGTATTTTTCATCTGTAACTGTCTCAAGAAGTTTTGAATCCACAGGTATTCTGGAAGTTTTGGCTTCACAATATCCTGTAGCAGAGAGCTTAAAAGGTTCCACCCCATTTCCCTTTTTTTCTTTCCTGACTGGAACTGCCACAACATCCAGTGTAGTTATTCACTAAACTCCATTAAGCGGTTGCTTTTCTCTTGCAAGTTTTGCTCTCTTGCGTTTACACAGGATCACTGGCAGGACAATGGCGAGAGTGAGGACTGCAATGGCCACCACTGCTATGATAATGAAGACTTCAGTTCCGTATTCTGCAGGGGAAGAAAAGAATCCAAGACTCAGGAATCTGATGACAGAGCAGTTTTCTTTAAAGTTTGGCTGGATCCCCAAGGGGTGGCCGAGAGGGGCTGAATACCCCTTATTTGGTGCCTCCAGCCCCTATAGCCCAATCTACTGACCTCCGAAATGCATGCTGTGTTTTACAGTACCACAGGAGCGATGGCCGCAGCATGAACATAACTCATTTTACTGTGAATTTGTTAAACTGTATTAAAGGTTGATTTCAACCAGTTCACACCAGGTTTTATTTGAGTATAGTTAGTCTATACTAACTATAATACTATGCTATTGCCACAGCAGTAAGACCTGAAGGAAACAATGTGAAAACCAGAGACGCTGCAGGCTAGTGATTAAATCTGTAACCTCAGGGATCCATCATTAACTCAGCCAATTTAAAACCAAATCAAAACTCTTTTAGCAAAACCTTACAAACAATTCCAATTAGCTAAGAAATGAGAGTTCTTCCCATTAGTTTCCTTGTCCAGTTTATATCCTCTATAGCAAAAAAGTTGTTGTTTTTTTTTAACTTAGGCAGCACACTTAGAAAATGTATAAAAATATACTCAGAACTGAGGTGTCCTTTTGTTAAAATGCTGAAGATATTGTGACAGACTTCATCAGATACATACCATCTAAAATATTTCTTCCTACACTGGTGCAAAGCACCATGCTTTCTTGACCAGCACGGTTTTCTCTGCGGGAGGGAATGATTCCCTGTATGTAGAAGCAATAGTTCTTTGTGTTTTCAACATTTATTTCAAATTTATCACTTCTTGTTATAGCATCTTTCTGTAAGAAGAAAAAAATACACTTCAAGAAGGTGTTCTCTGCAAAAGCTTTAGCTCTTAAGGAAGCATCAAAATTGTCCAGTTATAGCATAGCTACAAAATATGTGAAAAGCCAAATAAGACCTTACCTTTCCAGAACTTTGGTCTTTCCAGTAATAGAGTTTATATTCCAAGTCATTTTTGAAAATATCTCGAATACTTTGAAAGCTTCCATTGGGAAACATATATGGTGTAAGTGGATCTTTGAACACAATACTCATTTTGGAATCTTTTTGTGTATAATTCTGGATCTCTGGTTTCCCAAGAATAGCTAAACAAGAAAGTTCATGAATTAAAGAAATGTCATCATCCTTTCTATACAATATGCTTTTTCTGTTCTTCCCTCTACTCTTCTTCCTTCCTCTATTATAAATTTTATAGAGCCAAAATAATACAGGAGAATACAAGATTATTATCAAGTATTTTTATCGACTATACTGTGCTAAGATATATACTATATAATCTAGTATATAGTGCTAATTTGTGAGAGACAAATGCTAACTAAGATTTTATGCAGTTCCCTGCCATGGGAAAAGCATCATACCTGAAGATCTTATTCTCAGATAGTAGTAGTGCTACTATAAGAACCTATAGAAAAGAATCTTTTGGTCCAACCCAAAGTTTATTTAAATCAGTGGAAATCTTGAGCTCAAGTTTACAATAAGATTGAATTGGCAATCCGACTTACTCTGATTATAAGGTGTGAATTTTTCAGAGGTTGCATAAGGTGGTTGTTCAAAGTTATCCATCCTGGCGGATGTTACAGACAGTATGTGCGCTGTATAGGTCTCTTTTACATTCCTCAGCACATCAGTAACATCACACTCTGTTTCTGTTGTCAGAATGCATTTTCTTTGGGTGTTGGATGTGTGTCTGAAAAGAGTAAGAACTGTCAATGCTTTCTAATTACATTTTAAAAAATATTTATGTAGGTTAAAATAATACTTCCTGAAATACATAGCTGCTAATAATTGCTTCCTAATAAATAGAAATCGAAAAGTAGATTTGGCGTTACTAGTTCAATTCTCTTCTCTGTCTTTGCCAGTGAACTAAGAACAAAAAAACCCACTAGTGAACTCAGAAAAACGAGAGTGTTGAAAGTTTGAAGTTCATAAGTTTTCCTCAGAGTTATGATCTAGCAAGCAGGAGAGTTTTATTTAAGAGTTGCTTTAACTCTTTTCCCACCAGATTTTATATAATGCCAAAAATCTTTGAGTTTCTATGGCCTGCAGACTATCGAGCTTTGAGAAAATGCAGAAGAGATTTGATGTTTGTAACAAAACCAACATACCCTTTTAAATGTACGTATGGATCAGAAAGCAAAAACTGAAATGTATTCAAGACAATCCTGTTTAAAGAAATTTCTTGATATCAGAATGATACCTGATTCTGTAGTGAATTTTGGGCTAACAGACTTTTTTTTTTTTTTCTAAAGAAATTTCTTAATATCAGAATGATACCTGATTCTGTACTGAATTTTGGGCAAACAGACTTTTTTTTTTTCTTTTTCTTTTTGCAAGCAACACCAGTTCAGCTGGCAGACTCCTGGATAAGGTTCTGTGTCCAGGATACAACCTTTTGCAAGATGAAGCTCTTAAATTATGCTGTGCCATTCTGATCAAGCATGAGCTTTAAAGTCTATTCATTTAATCACTCTTTTCAGTTTGAAGGATAAATGAGGACATTGGATCATTACACAGGTATGTAATTTATTAGTCATAAGAGAACTCTCCTTTCCAGATAACTTTTATATACGGAAGTGCCTACAGCACTATGTATTCATACAGGAGAGTTGATGCAGTTTGCCTTTGAGGCATGTTTAAGAATTGTCTGTGATATAATAGGAGGGCTAAGTACCATGCAGATATATTATTGAACTTTACCAACGTTTAAAAAAAAAAATCTTAAGCACATCATATACGCTGACTGTTTTCCATGGTGGACAGTATTTCACAACCTCTCTAATCGTGCCATGTAATGCTTTGATAGAGCTAGACAAACAAGGTCATTTTTAGTATTACCCAGCATTTCACTGGTGGTGATTCACTGATTAGTGTGACATTCAGACTTATTATCAGACACCTCCCAAGATTAGAGAAAGAACAAAGACTCAGTCCAGACACCTTGAAAGACAAAAAGGTGACATTCTATCAAGTGTATTTCGCATGGTCTGAGAGCCAACTGCTTCAATGTAGCCTGGCCCAGGACGCCAGTCCAGTCGGCCTGCACGGAACCCCAGAACTGAAATACTGATCTAAAGCGGAACCTACTCATTTCTGAAGTGGAAGAAATCAGACTCTCTGATCAGATATTCCTACAGTTGGGCATGATGAAGGTATAACTATAGGGTACGCAACTCTCCTAAAATCCTCATTTTGGGGCTATTTCCTGTTATGCTCGGTCTCAAAAATATTCACACAGACTCCCAGAATGGTTAAGGTTGGAAGGGACCTCTAGAGATCATTTAGTCCAACCCCCCTGCTCCAGCACGGTCACCTGGAGCACATGGCTCAGGGTGGCATCCAGGCGGGGTTTGAAGATCTCCAGAGAAGGAGACTCCACAGCCTCTCTGGGCAGCCTGTGCCAGGGCTCTGTCACCCTCACAGGGAAGAAGTTCCTCCTCACATGGAGGTGGAACTTCCTGTGTTTCAACTTGTACCCATTACCCCTTGTCCTGTCACTGGCCACCATCGAGAAGAGTTGGACCCCATCCTCCCTACATTCATCCCTAAGGTACTTGTGCATGTTGATCAGATCTCCTCTCAATCTTCTCTTCTCTAGGCTAATACATACTTTATCTTTAATTGTCATTCACGTACACACCTTTGGTGTTATCTACTTACCCAAGTATTTCTACCGTGTAGAAGTAATCAGATGGTTTGGGTTGCCACCGTAGTATTGTTTTAAAATTGATCGAAGACCAAGTTATATTAACTGCTGTTGGTAGTCTTGGACTGCCTTTAAATACAGAAAAGAGTGCCATCAGTCACACTGCATATACCTCCTGGCTCCCTGCATTCCTTCTTTAGTTAAAATAAGTGGTTGTTGCTACTTGAAGATCTGAGGGAAAAGGCTCGGTCCTGCCCTCCAGGCTTATGCTTGCCTTATTAAAGGAATGTGTCCTGGCAGAAGTGAGAAACATGAAGTGGGTTTGGAGTTCTGCCTAGTGCTTCCTTCCACTTTCTCTGATACAAGACCTGTTAAGAGGTAGCTTCCAGATAAATTCTTAAAAACGAACAAACACACACCCCTAAAAACAAACAAAAAAATCCCCCCAAAAACAGTTGCCCTACGTGCTAATATTGGAGGAGGTCTTCCCCAAGGCGACCTGCAGCCTGAGAAATGGGAAGCAAGGCAGCGGCCCTGCGGTGCACTCTGGTGACACCCGCTCTGGGAACTGCCGGGGACAAACCACATGGGAAACACCGTGAAGGGCGGCAGCTTCTGGACAGAAGGGACTTCCCTTGGTGATATCCTAATTATTTTCCATATAGAGCCTCCTCTGAACCTTCTGCAAGATGGGGACAACGGGGAGCAGCAGAGCAATATGCTCCCTATTGCTGCAGACAGCAACAGAGCCACGAAATGCGGCTCCCCAACGCCCCCCATCTCGGAACACGAAGGATCCCGTCAGGAAAGCGGCCAGACACCCCCGGCCCTCGCGCTCCAGCACCGGGCGGGG
>NW_010578597.1:10839-31876 GCF_000705375.1 Tinamus guttatus
CCTGCTCGTAGGGACCCGGCCTGCGGGACGGGACGGGACGGGACGGGACGGGACGGGAGCCACCAGCACGGGCACACCTGGATGTGCCTGCAGTGCCCAGCGGCCTCTCGTGCCGGCTCGGCCTCGCTGCACACCTGGGCCACCCTCGTGTACCCTCCATCGGTCACAGGCCAAATTACTGCAAGAACTGGGCAGGTGATTGCGGGGAAGTGATGTTTGGCTAATTAACCTAGACCCCGAGAGCTCTGCGGGGTCAAATGTGTGTATTGGTTCCCATCTCACCACATGAACCACTCGATATGGCCATTCAACCAACTCAAATCCTTGGTTTTCTCACTCCACACACAGATATGTGAACTCTGTCAGGGTTCACTTGGGTTACTAGACAGCAAATAGCTTCCGAGATGGAGATTTGTAACTAGTTAAAATAACTTCCGTTCAGAGATTTACACTTCCACTTCCCCATAAACCAGAGACCTCTTAATCATTTTCCTCTAAATTCATTTTCCTCTAAATGTGCATTGGAAACATATGTCAGGTAACAGAGGCTCTGTCTCTGGCAGAAGTTTTTCCAAATCTCAGCCTACAGCCCTTTGCCACATGCACCCTGCCCTCTCCCGTGCATGTGGCTCCCCTGATACTGTCATGGATGTGCTTTTGGTTGTGGGGTTTGCTTGCTCTGTTTCCATCTATTACACAAACTGTAGAGGGAGCTATGTGCCATTCTTGGCTTCTGAGACACCTCCAGGGAAAGGAGCAAGGCAGTGTTATGTAGCAGAACTGATTAAAAATTGAAAGGAAGTAGTTGCACTTTATAGTGGTAAACTAATCTCTCCAATGTCTCATACTGGAAAGATGCAGGTAAGAGGAAGAGTAATGTGGAAATTTCATATTTAACTGCCTTTTAATTTTCAAGCTTGCCACATAAGGTACTATCTGTTCTATCTCCTAATGTAAGGTAAATAGCTATGGACCGAGCTACAATATCCATTTTGACTGGAGTCTACCTTAGAATTCATATAGTGTGTCTCAAGGCACATCAAAGCCCAGAGCTGTAAATTATCAGCTCACGTACATTGAAATCCAGGCATACACCTTCTGATTGTCCTGACTTTTTTTTAAATCAAATTCCAGCACTGTCTCTATGCTGCTGTATGTAAGCATTACATCAGTCAGAAAGCTTGTGTGCTTTTACCTTTGTATGGAATACTTACCGTGTGTGACTAGATGTTCAATACTGTGATCTTATAAAATCACAGTTGGTTCCCAGAGGACTTTGCAAGGAGAAATGCTATTTGTTTAAAGAAGAGGCATTCTTATGTTATTTTAAATCACCTTCAAACTCTAATTCTAGTTAAATTTATTGTCAGTTCAGTCAGGAAGGATGGAAATCAGATCAGCTCTGGCTCCCAGATTAGTTTTGGGGATGGTCTCTTTGCTCCCTTCTCCTTTTCCTCAACCCCATTTCGTGTCATGCTCTCTCATATCTGAGAGGTTCAAGGCTGGGAATCTTCCAGACTCTACCCAGATTAACCAGGTTGACCAGTGTTACTTCTAAATTCCAGCAAGATACTCCAAGGCCAGTACTCCCTAATATTAGGCTTCCAGATGCCATCACTGCTGTGGCATGGAGTAAGGAAGCCATCAGCTTAAGATCAGTGGAGAGCAGAGCCTGAAAGGATGTGGATGGATCAAGAGGGGCAGCAAACTGTGTGGCTGGGGGAAATAATCTAACTTTACCAAGTTAGTCACAATGGGGAAGGAAGTCATGGGGTAAATATGAAAGCTGATGATCGGGGGAGAGGAATGGGATGCCAAGGGGACAGTGGACTAGAACACGTTAGGAGGGGAAAGAAAGATAACACTGAGGTGAGGATCAGTCCTGCTGCCGCCTCTGCTCTTCGGATGTCTGTTGGTGGTGGCCAGGATCTTACCATGTTTTTTCTGAATATGCAGGAAAGAGACCCGTCCAGGAGCCTCAGCTGGGCTGCATGCCCTTGGGTAGGGAGATGGGTAGGGAGATGACCGCTTGCCCTCTGCCTGCACCTCTGGCAAATTCACAGTAGAATCAAGGTTGTTCATCACTGGGAAAGCTTCACAGATTAGAAGTAGACTCTGCAAATTTTAATTCTTTAATATAGGAACCAACCTGCAGATGACTTATTGATCATTATATAATGATTATCAAGACATTTTAAAACCACATATTGATTATGGGAATAGTAAGAAGGGAAACTAAACCTGAAACCTCTCTGTTTGGAGAATGCATATTTTTATGTTTGTGGTCTTCTCTATGATCTTCCAGGACTCTAAACTGGTTAGCTTAGAGATAGCTCTGAAATAATTTCTTGCTCAGCAAAGCAATTTCTTATGCTTTCTATACTGTGATGTATAGTTGTTAACATGAGTGGAATGCCTCAAATAACATCGGTAACAGATCAGTTTCCTTATGTTAATAGCTCTGCAATATTTTATAATACTTACTAATGTTTTGAAATTTTGTGGTGTTATAGGACATTCGTCATGCCATGCTAGCATTAAAGTCAGCAATATTGTCATGCCCAGTTGTGAAAATTTTGCTCACGTGAGTAAATGTGAGTTTACATCAATGTTTTCTGTCTTTGCATGTAATTGCCTTAACATTCTTAGTTAATATAGATTTATTAAACCCCGTGAGTTATATTACACCCATTTTGTACGTAGGGAATCTTTCTGTGGACATATTGAAAGCCTGTGGTGAAATCAGAAATGTATGAGATCCTCATTTTATATCGATTTCTATCATTGTGCCATAATTGCAAGATCACTACTTTGTTATTAAGCAGAGAAAAATCTGTATCTGTTGAAATATTTTAGTGAAGATAAAGGGAAAACGTAGATTTGGTATTTAGATACTTCTGTAAACCTTCAGAGAGCTGAGTAACTGATATGCCCTAATGTTCTGCACCAAGGCATGGAGGGTTCAAAATTGCTGGCTCCTTTCCTGCTTCTTACTCACAGCGTCATGTGTGATGCATTCATCATCCTTTTCAGAAATTTTTTTTGAGAATTATGCCTTAGAAAGGAATTTGATGGGCAAATGTACATGCGTACATTTAACTTGGTTTTCATCAGAGATGCCTTGGGGTAAATGAAGTTGTGCAACCACACACGAGAATTCAAACTAAATTGCTAAATTGAAACTATTTACGTAGTTCGACCCATGGGAGACTTTTAAGAGGCTGGTTTTAACATGCCTCTGAGTGGCAATAGCCACTCGTATATGTTATGTTGCATATATACTGCTTGATGCTGTAATGCTGTCAGTCCTTTCTTTGCCATAGATCTTCCACCACAACAGTGGAATAGTCTCTCAGAGTAATTCCTTTACCTCCCGAATGTCTTAATAACAGGAGTTAATCTTGCAGTTCATTGGATCATCCCTTAGATATTTTTTCCAGATCATGACAGACACTAATGCAACTACCAGATCTTGTTTACTTATGTTTCCTTCCTGTGCTTGCATGTGAGAGGAAGAGAGACTCCTTGGTTAAGTCAGTCTAATCCCAGTTAATTTCGTTTTATACATTTAATCTCATCTGACATTAGTAGAGGTACTCATATTTTAATATAAGTAGATTAGAATGAGATTTAACAATCTTTCAGTTAAACCACTATGTGTTCTTATGATCAAAAAAACAAACCTAGGCGTTTTCTCCCCTGAAATTTATTTTGTGGCTGTTTTCTGAGTATAAAATGGCTAAATTAAGAAAAACGCAATATAAGTATTAAGTAACAATAAAACCTCTTTAAAAGGAACTGTGTACATTAGTATACTTTCTAATATGAAATCTCCTTTCAGCTAATGACTTTTCTATGAAGTAATTGTAATAAATGAATCCAAACAGGTTAGTTATTTACAGAAGTTAATAAGATTATTTCTTTCTCCACCATAAATATTTTTAAAATGCTTATCTTTCATATTACGTGACATGTGTAACTTCTTCATGAAGACGCTATATGACAAATTCAATGTTCCTTAAAATTTTTTGTTG
Organism: Tinamus guttatus; assembly: GCF_000705375.1. The sequence goes on from NW_010578597.1 coordinate 14,874, forward strand.
TAAACATGACTTCAAGGTCAGATAAAACAGAGTTTCAGTTTGAAAAACATATAGGCCCTAGGCTGTCATTACACCCATTTTTGGGAGCTGTAATAGAGAGCAAGGCACACTGTACTGTTTGACTTGGCTGTTATAATGTTTACTCCACTAATACACTTTCTTTTTTGAAGTCATTTGATATGAACAAAAAACATTCCTGTGCTGAAGATACCCAGCAAACGTAAATTGAGTTTCTTTAATATGCTGCATCTGTGTGCCTTGAAATATCAATATTACTGTTGAGAAGCTTCCTTCTTGATGACCAAGGGTTGAAGAAATGATAAATATTATGTAGTATCTGTTGGAAAATGGATCAGTCTAGCTGTAAGAGAGTAATTCTGGACTTGGTAATGGAACAGAAGGAGCTTGGTACACTAGTCTAGCTCCCAGCTATCTGCTCATCTACTCTGCAGCATGAAGGACTTTATTCTGAAATGATGTCTCCACTTCCAAAGTTTGCTTTCATGTTCTATGCTAAGGGAGGGTCAACTGGCTTTTCAAACACAGGACTGACTTCTTAAAAATATATCCCAAGAATTCCTGTTTATCACAGGCAGCTTTTGGCTATTTTGTATTTTGAATTACAGCCTGTGCACTGATAATTACATAGCACAGATGTGGCTTTCCTCCTCCAACTATCAGCTATCAGTAGATTTCTGTGTTCAGTCAGTCTTCTATACCATCACAGAACTGTATTTTTGTCATCTCTAAAAACTCCACAAGTCCGCACTGACAGAGACTGTGTCCCTCATTAGGTGTTCTCTGCTGCTTCAGGTTGTTGACTCAAATGGTAATAATCAGTGTAAGAATCTTAGAATTAGTCCCTCTCAACAAAGGGCAATTGCATTTCTTGATCATCATCTTAGTTGTCCGGTGCAACTTACGTATTCTCAAATATCTCTACACTTGCCTTTATAGACACATAGGTTTTCTGTATTTCAATGTCATAAATGCTTTTAGGAAAGCTGGTTTCAGGTTAGCATGATGACAGCAGTGCTGTAAGAAGGATGGAGCAGGGAGTTACCAGAGTTGACTTCTGCTGGCCTGTGTGGTTTGACTTAGGCATTAGGAGAGCATGGGCAAAAATAAACTTCCAATAACCACTATTTAGTGAGAAAACTCTTGGTTTGCTGCAAAACCTCAAATGTTGAATTCTGAGAGTCTCAAAAAATGTGAAACTGTGCCATTGTATTTTGTTTTTTAATGTATAAGGGGTTGAGTTAGGGCCCTTGTAGATCTTTAACTCTGGCATTTGAGTGCTGTTAACTTTAAAATGTTTGATTAGCTGTGTTTGGAGCTTTGTGAGTGTATTTGAATGGAATGAAAAGTAGACAGAGGAAAAATGTTCTTAGGTTGAATGTTTTCATTAGAACAAAGAAAAACTAAAAATGGGTGGCACTGACTTGTCTGAATTTCAAATGCTTTTGCTTTTGCTCATAAAGAACCTGTACTTAGTATTCAGACAATTCTATAAATGGTTAGAAATAGCTTACACTTCCATTTGCTTGAAAAGCTGATGTTATTTGGAATCCAACTGTGCTTCATCTTTTTCCATTATATTTAAGTTCAAAATAAAATCAGACCAATTTTTGTTTTCTATTACCAGTGTTCATCTTCCACGCCACACTGTGTGACTGTGGCTCTTGCTGATACCAGCAGAACATCTAGGATTATGAATCTCTCCTGCAGCTCCTAATTTGCACTTGATACCTGACTACTGTAACAGCTGCCAGCATAGGAGGAAAAGTGCCTTCCTTTTAAAGAGAAAATACTCCTTGGTTATGTAAGATCTCTAGACAGTAAAATCCCCCTGTAATCTTTCTATTACAAACATTGGCTCTTCGATACTTTGATGAACTAGGAATAGTTTGTCAGATGGTGACAGGCCCACAAGTTAGCAGGAACTTTGAAATACACCTGCTTAGGCCTTTTGCATATACTGTGTGCTCTAGGGCTTCAAAGTGTTTTCTACATCTCCAGCAGTCAACAAATACTCTGATGTGCAAGGAGAGCATCCAGAGAGCGAACAGCATAGCTTCTCTGGGTCCTGCTTACGAAGAAGCAGCTCTTAACCATTTTCCATATCAAGAATTTATGTGCTAGACTGAAATAAAAGAGCTAGAGCTTGAATACTATGTTTACCGAAAACCAGATTCTCCTGAAGAGGATGTGCAGAAGGCATCCCTTCAGAAGCAATCATCAGGAAAAGCAAGAAGCTAAAATGAATAGGACGAACTGACAGTAATCTCCTAGCACCCTAGGTCTGATATTACTGTACAGTACTTCTTTATTTCCAAAATAGCGGCTGCATCTTTGTGTGGCAGGTTATTTTCTAGATTTGGTTAAGAAACCCAAAAAACAAACGCATCATTTTCTATAGCCACATTTTAACTTGAACAGAATTTAACATAATTTCACACAACAAAAGCAATATTTAATTCAAAATGCATGACGGAGACATAAAAATTTGAGAAATTTGATGCTTCGAAACTTGAGATGTATGAAAACACTGGGGTTCATGGGTATGATGAAGTCCAGTTCACTAAAAATTAGCAGACTGCTTGACTTTGAGCAGATGTAAACAAACAAACAAAAAATCTTGATCAGCTGCAATAAATTCCATATTCTAACCTTGTATGTTGCTTTTCCTTGTTCTTAATCTGGTTGGAAACTCAACAGCCTTGTAATTAACGTGTAAAATGGCTAGGCAAAAAAACCTCTCAAGTTGCATTTTTCAGATACTTCACAGAATCCTTTCCTCCCTGTGTGCCGTGATTCTGAGGGAGGCATGCTTGGCATAGGCAGCTCTTGACACACAGCAGAGGCTTAAGCTAATACAGGAATTTTAAAATCTCAGGAGGAATTCTGCAGTCCTTTGATCCTGAGGTGTTACTTTTTTAAACACACTGAACTGCCAGGCAGAGACAGTCATTAAGTGTGGGAGGTGGAATTCCAGCATGAGAGGCCAGAGCTGGCTGGATTTCAGTTTCCAAACTCTTTTGGCATAGCCCTCGCTCGCGATTCTGCTTGTGTTCAGGCTTGCTCTCTTGTGTCAAGCCAAAACTGTCCCCGGAATCTGAAGGGCTGTCTCTAATCCCTCTGCTGTGCTGTCTCACGTATTTCTGAATACTCTGTGTGTTCTTGTCCTAAAGACTAGATCATTCAGAGTTCAATGAGTGTTTATTCTTTGTTACTTCATTTGAAAAGATTGCCTGAATTAACTGGGAAGTCACGTGTAGTGGCGTGCAAAATGCACCCTTAACAAACCCTTAACTAACACTTTAAATTCTTTAATAAGTTTTTGGATTAAGTATGCATTGAGAATTTCTTCTTTCATTACCTCAACTAATTCCTAAATCTGAAATGAAAGTTCCTCCTGTAGGAGGTAGCACTAAGAAATGGAAAATGAACATTTTCTCAATAGAATTACAGGCTGCTTTGTCTGTGAATTGGCTAGTGTGTTGCTCAGTGATTCATTCTAACTGGGAATCAGCTTTTATGTGCTGCTTGAAAGAAGAGATGGAGACAGGCAATTTCTTGATCTTGGCCTTGATATGTACGGAAGAAGGTATAAGTTTTTTAAAAACTAACAAAAGTATTTGGAGAAACATATTTTCTGGCTGCTAAGAATGAAAGAAAAGCTAATTTTGTTCTGTCCCTTGCGTTGTTCATTGAGCAGCAGCGTGGACTTCCATTTGAGGAAGGTAGACAGGGGAGCAGCTTGTATTAATCTCTTTTCTGTTGGTTGTAATTTACAGCTGTAACCTGCCCTCGTTTAAACCTGAAAGGTCAGTTATTTAAAAAGAAATGTTGTAGATAAAACACACACTAGTTAGGGTACGCACAAGCTCTGTGCTTTGCCTAGATCAGCTGGCAATTGTGGTTGTGTCAGACATGTTCCTCTCGTTGCTCAGCAGCAGGTTCCCTTTTAGCAGTGCGTTTAACAGCATTCTGCTCAGCTGAGCTCTCCTGCTCCTCCTCAGTTCTGTTCCACTAACTCTCCCAGGTTCTCTATCAGTATAGAAGTGGCTGATGTTGCTAAATACAGTGGAGATGTCTTACATGATAAAAATCATAACCTTTTATTACCTTAAATAGTGCAGAAATATGTTGCTGTATGGGACAGAGTTAACATTAAATTTTTTTTTATCTCTATTTATTCTCAAGAACTGTCATTCTAGATGAAATTTGTTAGATTAGTATGTTATCAGACAAAAGGGTAAGTAATATAAGAAAAAATGTCAAATATCATTAATTACTTATTTTCTTAACTTGTCCTTTATAGTCTATCTGTGTTTGATAAGTGAACTGAGCTGTAACAGCGCAATTGACTTACGCAGACAACTGTAGAAAGCCTTTATCTGGGAAAGCTTCAGTGGTCTAACTCTTAGTGTAAATGCAGCTTCACACCAAAAATATTAATCTGTGTTGAGATTTCATTTTTTTTTCATGGCATTCTTAATTGCAACCTTCCCCCCCACCATTTTAATTGAATAGACCCAGAGATGTAACTCCAACTTTGTAAATTTTTAAATTTGTCATTGTTTATGGAATTATTACAATAAGTATAAGAGCTTTTGATTTCTCTTTTTATTTCAAATGTCTTTTCAAAAATGTATTTTGAAGATGAGTGGCCCAATCCTTCCCTATTTTTCCTTCAAAACTAGTTTCAAAAGAAAGACAGTAGAAAAGAGCCATCTCAGTTGCTTCTGTTCTACTTCAGGTTCAGAGAGTTTCCTTTTACACTGCCTGTTCACATATACTTACTTTGTTGTGACAGTTGATTTTTCCTTTTCTTTTCATAAACATCTGAGATCCAGGAACCTTATTTATTCTATTGATACAATCTCATGAAAATGGCAATGTCATATGAGCCCCCTGAGGAATACCCACCAACCTTGTTGCACATCAGTAATCTCTCAATTCAGGAAGTGTGTGCTATTAAGGCAGGTCAAAAGTCACTTTCCAGTCTTAAAGAAACATAAATTCTCTCCAGATTCGAGAGAGGAGAAATCATTATCAGAATGATCAGATTTTTCAATTACAAGGCACAATTATAATTTAAGGTGTGTGGTTCATAATAAGTTTGAATCTTAAGAACTTGGAAGTGAGTTTTAAATCTCCTAATTCATTTGAATCTATTTGTAATCTTAAGTAATTGTGCAACCCCATTAAAAGGACACATACTGTGGTCTTGGTGACACTGGCTATATGGCAGTTCAAATTCTGTGGAATTAATTTGCTGGTGGAAGGGGGAAGAAAATCAGTCATCTATGAACTTTCTAAGCCTTGTGTTGTCTAGTGTGGCTGTGTGTTTTGATAAAAATGCACATATGCACTTACGCATTTTCACTTTTGCTACCAACAGTCAGGATAGATGGCTGCCAGTAAAAATAGAGGAATTTTCATGTCTAATTTAATATGGATTTACCTGTGAATCTGCATTTATTTTGTGGTAGAATCTCATCCTGATGAGCTCTTTCTCATTTCCCAGTTGTGTACTATACTAAGAGAGAGACCAGTGAGATATTCCCAAATATAATTTTGTGCTTAACAGATGACCTTTCTGCAAAGCATCCATTTCAAATATTTTTATATTGCTACTCTGAATTTCTAGAGTGCATATTTTAATGTATGTGAAGAATCAAGTGCACTTACTTTATTATTCTCAGAGCCTGTTCACCACTAGTAATCAGCAGCAAAGCTGTGTGCTAGGCTTTTGTTTATTTCAAAATTCTGCACTTTTTCTGCTTTCTGTTTGGTCTCTTCAGTTGAGTTTCAGCTACAAATTCCTCAAGCTCATTTCTTATGTTTATAAAGTAACATATTGTTTAAAAATTAACTAAAATGGCTATTGAAAGTTTTGGTTGAGTTTCAGCTACAAATTTCTCAATCTTTTTTCTTATGTTTATAAAGTATTGTTGTTTGAAAATTAACTAAAATGACTATTAAAAGTTCTTTGAAGCAGTGTTAGCACAGTTGACAGTTATTTTTTCTCTCCTGTTAATATGAGAAATCCTTCTCAGCACTGTGGTCATGTGAGCAGGAGGGTTGGACTAGATGATCTCTAGAGGTCCCTTCCAACCTTAACCATTCTGTGCTTCTATGTTACTACCTAACCGCTGCATATGTAAGTGGCTGTTACTAATTTTTGAATTACAGATGTACAGTTATGATTCAGTGCTGTCATATGTTCACTTTTTAATGCATAGGTGGCTGCACAGATTGTGAGGCATAGATGAAATGGCCCTGTGTAAATTAGTAAAAGAGTAAACCTAGTTTATTCAGTTAGGACTACCTGGTTTTGTTCTCATGGAAGAACAGACCCACACCCCAAGGTTAGTGGAATTAATCTTAGTACACTTTCTGTAGTAGCAACAGCTGCTTATTTGCTGCATGATTTTATTCCTTCTTCTCTGCTCTCAATTACTAGTAATTTCCTTGCTCTCTTTCCTTAAAAGGACAGTTTTTAGAAGGTGAAAAAGGACAAGCTTCCATGAATTACATGATGATTTATATAGCTATTTCCAAACACAGGAATAGACTGATTTAATTGGCAGGCATTCACTCATGGGAATGTCTCCAACAGTGACACTGAACACATGTGGAATCAATATTATTTAGCTGAAGACTATAAAGAGAGAACTTACTCACTTTTATGCAGCATGGATAGAACTGGGAATTAAATGTGGAACTCCCCTGCCTTCCCCCGTTGCTTGATTTCTGATTTAATAAATGCAAACTAAGAAAATGCTGTTAGATGGAAAGATGCATTTCATCTGTGCAGTTATTTCATTGTCTGGCTCTCACAGTAGTACTTCTGGTCTTTTGCTCTTCTCCAGATTCTTCTGTGTTAGAAATGCAACTACAATTCCCTTGAACCTGGAAACCAAGCTTGTGACAGAATACTTAGGTACTTAGAATACAGGGGATATAGGAGAAAACATCATCCTCATTACAGCAATCACTGTACTGAATGTGTTAATTTTTAAGGATTTCAATTGGCAAGAACCAACCAGTCACACCATCTTTGTAGCATACAGTTCTGAAGACCAAACTAACTTAATATACTAAGCTATACACAGCTAACGCCATCACCAAGAGTTTCCACTAAGAATGTATTCCTCCCTGCTTTTTAAACCAACACATTAAGCTGAGAAACATGCAAGTAATTTAACAGTATAAACAGTTCAAATAAGTAATTTCTAAATGCCCTCACTTTTAGTAATATGGTTACAGCAATGTCACTTTTTTCCATAATATTTAGTCTTTGTAGCAAAGAAGACTCCTATTAAAATGAACATGTTTTCTTTTGCTGTTTAACATTTGACCTTTCAGATTTTCTAGAGAGCTCTCTTAAGGAATAACAATCTGAATAAGCTGTTAAGGAAATAGCAGGTTGGTAAATGGGGAGATGACTGATACAGCTGTTGCTGGTTGGGCTTGTTTTCAGAGCTGTGAAATCCTGGAGTCTCTATCTGCAGACTTAAGTTTGTTTGGAATGGAAGTGACCATTCTGGATATGGGCAAAACAAGGATGCAAGTCAGTAAGGTCAGGGCCGAGGTCTTCAGACCCGGTCAGTTTTCAGTTGTCTGTGATCAACGGGAGGGTACGTGGGCTCCTCTGCTCTTTTCCACTGACCGGTGAAAAAGATTCTTCCAACTGTACCTCCACAGATCCCTCCACTTGCAGCCTGCTTACCTGAACTTCGGTTGTTCCTTACACCAAATCTTAATACTACCTTACTTCTAATGGTACCAGATTGTACAGTCCCAGCCCTGGCATGCCACCCCTAGGCTCATCCTTAGTGATCCCATTTCCATTTCATACCTACTTTAAAGTCCTCCCAGTGAGCCCTGCCAAATCCTGGGCTAGGATTCTTTTTCCCCTGCAAGACAGTGAACCTCATGTGTTGTCAGGAGGCCCAGTGCTGTGTAGATTGCTCCATGGTCAAAAGAAACAGAATTTGACTGATGACCCCAGCCTCTCAGCCGTGTGTTGAACAGACTACAAGCTTTTCCTGTTCCTGTCAGTGTCCTTCCCTGACACTGAGGGGATTGAGGAGAACACCAGCTGCGCTCCTGCTCACTCAGTTATCTCTCCCCAATGCCCTGAAATCCTTTTTGATGGACTTCAGATTTCTCTTGGCAACTTCATCGTTGCCAACCTGGAAGACCAAAAGTGGGTAATATCCAGAGTGTTGCACAAAACCTGGGATGTGCCAGCAACAGACCTAGCGATGTGCCTTGCCCAAGACCCAGTAAGGCAGCAGATCTCCCGGAGGGACGGGTCTGGTCAGCATATTGGGCCCTCCCTTTTGCTGAAAAGGAAGTCACCCACAGCAATTACCTTTCTTGCTAGCAGAAGCATTCTTAAGGAGGAGGCTTGACTGCCTCGCCCTAGGCAACCCCATGGATGAACCTTTGTAGGAATTCTCGTTTGCCTGTCTCTTGAGTTCCACAGCCTTGTATCTATTGAGTAAGGTTACATTGGAGGGTGAGGCAGGCAAGGAGGGGATTTGCCTGCCAACCTGAGCAGTTCCATTCTTCCTAAATATCCTAAATTCTTCCTAATATCTTGGATATCAATATATTGATATCAAAGCCTATGAAGGGGTGCAGAGTTGGGCAGGCATCGCTGGTGCACCATTGTGAGAGTGATCATGATTCACTGTTGATGCTCTTGATGGCTTCCAAGAGCAAAAGGGGCCCAAGAGAGAAAGGTGTGATCCAGTACCTATTTTTTCCCTTTCTCTTTGTGTATTTTTCCACAGACTTTGAGTCTTCCTTTGCTTCAGACAGTTTTTATTTTCTTTTATTCTCCTCCAGGTACACTTTTTTGACAAATCCTTCTTCAAAGACCCAGCTAAGTAAGCTTTAGAGTTTTGTGCATATCTTTGTAAAACAAAACTCTATTAATGATTTTCAGCCACCGGTGGGAAAACATGTGACCTGTGTCACTCTGAAACTCTAAATTGTTAAAGCAGATTTTCTGTAACAGTAATCAAGATTACTTAGAATAGTAGTACACCTCATTTACTTTGCCAATTAATACCCTGAGAATGAGAGGATACTGTCTGCAGTTCACTGGTGGCTCTTAAAAGGAAAAAAAAAGGATAAAAAGAAAGAGGATCTCTTCCTTCTGAAAGGCTTGAGTCTCAACCAGATATTTACATTCCTTTTTTCTCCTGTGCCTCTCCTCTGTCTTGAAGCAACGAGACTGAAGATCTGTAGCAATATCCTCCATGTAGGTTTTGGGGATCCCACTAACTAGCATTTTGTAGCTGCTTAGAACGTGTCTGTGTACGCTTTCCACCACAGTTCTTGGCCATGTGGTCCGTGCTTCTGCAAAAATTGTAATTGCTCCTGGCTACAGAATTTCCTTAGGATTTCTACTTCAGATGAAAAGATGTCACAGTATTTACCTACTAATATTTTTCTTCAGTTTCTCTACTAATTGTGTTGCTTTAGTACTAATAGAACCTACTTACATGTCCCTAAATAATCACATGAAGATTTTAGGGATTTATTTCTCTTCAAGTGTCCTTTACTTTGTTTTCCCTTTAGTTACAGCATACCCAGTCAGTGTTAAGCTTTAGCTCTGTGAGGTCAGTACTGGTCTCCCTCAGCAATTTTGCTGTGGTTCCTGGAAGTTCTTTGTCTAGCAAACACAGTGATCCAGGGGCATTCATGGCTGAGCTGTGGACTTGCCGAATCACTGCTATAGTGTAGTGCAGATCTGCTTTGTACTTCTTTTTCTACAGAACATCTATCCTTTGTTCTTCCTTTAGATGTCTGTTAGCACTCTCCCTATCCCCAAATTATGGTTAAATGGTATAAAGGCTCAATTCTGTACCAATAATGTCAGTGTGAGTTTTACTACCTCACTGGGAAAAAGTCCCAAGTGTAATTTAAGTGATAATTTCAAATATTTCATCATAGTAAGAAATCATTTCAACTTTGAAGGACTTTATAAAAATCTAAATGTTATCCGAGCAGAATTGCATCCTTAGTGATTTTTGAAGCTCCAGTCTTGGCGTGCTGATGAAACTGAAAACAAAGATTTTCATCATTATACCAAAAATATGTATTTATAGGTATTTAATTTCAACCTGTTGAACTAGAGGCATGGAAGTGGCTGAGGCACAAGGAATTGCTGATCACCTTGAAGCTTGTACCTCACTGCTATAGCAAAAGGAACAGACCAATAGGACATGTGCTTAGTAAAATAAGAGATATTTATTTAGCTAAATGCCAGCTGAGACTCATAACCTCACTTCTGGGTGTGTGCTGTGATAATAAACACACACATTCGAGTCAAGAGGCAGTGCTCTCTTGCCGCTAACAAGTAAGATGATGAAGATAGTCATGTGTGCTTATTGCTTAATGGCACTTTTTTGTTTGTGCTCTGTCTGCTCATAGATGTTTCCTCGCCCTTCAGTGAAGATTGCAACAGACGCTTATAGACATATGTATGGGTGAGTGCACATGCAGAATTTCTGTCTGCTCTTGTTTCGTGACTCACACAAGGACATACCATGAAGCACAGCGGGGGGGCTCGGGAACACCTTTCTCCTTCCGGAGAGGTAGTGCTAAGGGGGCCGGGGCTGGGCAAAGTCCACGCGCCCCGGCCCGTCTCCTCTTCTGGGTGGTGGGGAAGGAAGGCTGCTTTCAGTGCAAGGACACAACTGCAAAGCTCTCTGAGAAGGTGCAGTGACAGTGGTGTGATCCAGCGCAGTGCTGCTGCATCGTCAATGCAGGCCTTATGTAAACTGTACAATCTCACCCAAAATCTCTGGCTGTGGTTTGCTGATTTAGATTTGCTGATTTAGAGTTTTATTCCCTGGTGACTAGTTTGATTTGCAGTTGTGTTTCTCCCATTTCTTCAGAATTATGTGTTTCATTGCTTGTTTTTTCTGTGGTCTCTATAGTTAGAATGGTATGGTTTGCTCTGTTTTGTTTCTCCTCTGGAGGATTGCAATTTAATACAGCTGGTTATGTGTGGGACTTGTTCAGAATGATTTTCCATGGGGAAGGGAGGGGAAGAGGCAGATGTTATGCCTTTAAAAGCTTATCAATTTTTGTGGTTTTCTTATCCGTGTTGTGTTAATGTATTAACATGTATTAATGATTCAGCTTAACCACAGTAGATTTAATTAGTTTCAGTTTCATAGTGGTATTTAAATGTAAGTTTTGATACTTGGCAAATAATTGGTGGCTGTCTGGAAATTCATAGTTTTCTGCTTTTACAGTTATGGGAGTTTTAATATTTTTCAGATAATATAACATTCAGATGAGTCACATGGCAAGAAAATAAAATGGGTTGCCTAAATATTTTATCTCTTCTTAAGGTACTTGGAAGTGCCTGTCACTGTGGTAGATAAAGAGTGTATCAGATGAGGACTGTAAATCATAGGAATTGCAGCAAAGGATAGTTAAAGGGAAAGCCAGAGCAGCAATCCAAAATTCAGCCAAGTCAATTATGAAAAAAAAAGGACTTAATGTATTCCTACTGTTGATTTAAATCCTACTTCACACTATCGCCTTTGTCTCCAGTCTTTAGTGAATTGCCTTTTGTGTTCATGGATCTTTCATTTTTATTCAGTACAGCCAAAATAGGATCAGAGGTGCCAAAGTCCAGCAGTAGTAATACTTCAAAGGCAGATACTGGAATAATTCTAACAAATAAAGAATTCTGCTAAAATATCACTTTTCCCTCAGTTTCGAATTTCTTTTTTTTTTTCCTGTTTCAGATGTCACATCATGCAATCTTTTACAACATTTTTAATTTTATGAAGAATGACCTCCCCATAGAAATGTTCTGCAGTGTGATCATTTTAATAGGAACTTCCCTTTGAGAGACAGCATGAGAGTCCTGATAGTCCTTAATCCTCATTTGTTCTTGTGATCAGATTTGTTTTTAACCTGAGTAGCTCTTTCTCTCCTTTTGGTTTTCCTTCTATATGCTTATATACACAGATCATGTTTTCTCAGTCTTCATTTGTTATTTTAAAAGAGATAAACTCCCTTGTGTTTTCCTGTAAGATAGAACCTGTTTCTCTTGATCAAACTGATAGCTGTTCTTCACGCTTGCTGGTGCTTAAGTTCATCTTTCCCGGATGTGGATCACCAGTTTTATTTCAGAATTCTAGATGAAGACTTACACAGAGCCCATACTCTCTGCTGGAAATTCTTCTGACTCAAGATAGGATCACATATATTTCATTCATACTAGCATCATATTGGTTTCTGGTAGCCATTCTGTGATCAGTTAATATCCTAGTTTGTTTGTTTGTTTTTTCCATTCTACAGTTTGTTTCTAGTGATGAGCCTCCATTTTAAGACAGAATATTTGAGGGACTTGGAGGTGCTGGTTAATTATACTTCAGTTCTTTCCTTCAGTCTGCTCTTCAACCTTGTAAAATATGAAGGCAAGATTTATTGACCAGCACTTGCAAATTTATTGACCATTTTCTGCCAGCAACTTGAGAACGTTGACCGTATAGATTTACAAATACTTTTATAAAACTATGAGAGATGCATGAGATTGCTTTGTTATAACCAGTACATTATATAAACTGTAGTAACTCTGTTCTAACTTGCAGATACCTTATGAGGTAACTGATTCAAATTACTGTAAAATGTATGCAGGTCGCAACGATATTCAGATAATTGATAGTCAGTAGTTTGATAACTGTAATTTAATTGGTTCTCTTTTGGGAGTTGGTGTGTCACTGAAATTGGTCAGTCTTGCCAAGCTTCTCAAGTCAGGAGTTTTATGTCTGGCTATGGGAAACATTCTCTGTATGACACTGTTAGTCATAAAGTGCTCACTGGTTTGTTTTGCTCATTTCTAGTTTTCAGATATTTTCCTACCATGTTGAAATGTTATAAAGTTTTATTCATGAATAACTTAAAGTAAAAAACAGTATTATAATTACTCAGGCATAAATTGCCATTAAAATTATATGGGAAACAGCCACAAAGTAGCTCAGATACCTGGTACACACTGCACACAAAAAAACCCTGCCAAAAAAATACGAAATTTGTATAGAGTGCTGGTTACAACACAGACCAGGCAAGACTAGAATTATCCACTAGTTGTGCAAGCAGCATAGGCAGGTTACACTGCAAGATGCAGTGAGCTGCCGTGGCACTTGTTACACATCGAAGATGAGACTGGAGTTACAGTATTCTTCATGGTCCAATGAAGAGGAGAGGAGATGTAGAGAGGACATGAAATTTTACTGGCTCCTCTGCCTTGGAATGTGGTCAGAAAGTAGGGATAGTGCTTAAAGGTAAGCAAAGCCAAAGAGAAATGTGGCTTTGGAAGTGATTTCTAATAGTGCATTAGCTAACAAATGGATAGCTAATGTGGCAGGACATAGGCATAAGCATAGTGGGCAGAAGGTAGAAAAAAAAGAAGTTGGAAGGAATTATCAGCTATAGAAAAAAGCCTGAACTGCTAATCCTGTCATCCCTTAGCTCACATTGGATGATGTTATTTTAGTGGTCAGCTATGGCAGATGCTATTCAAATCTTTTATACAAAAATGCCAAGACTTTGTTAAGAACTATTCTACTGATACTTAAGGAGGAACACTGAAGGAGAGGTTAGTATGCTTGAAGTGCCTGCCAAATCTTTCTCAATTTTCAAAATATGAACTTTTTGAAATTTGCAAAATGTTTTTGTAAGTTTTGTACACATACACATGCACACACACACACACATATATCAACTCTGTGCTGTTTTCAATGGAAATAACAATATTGCTGCAGTGGTGTTCTGAACCTCAGGTTTGGAACCTCTTTGGGAATAGAAAATGTACCACTAAGGCAAATGGTGCAATTGGATACATAATGCTGAGGCAGTTACGACATTTTCTTTACCACCGAAAATACTTCCTTTGTGGTTTAGCTTTTCAAGACCAAAAAAAAAAAAGCTTTCCTGGAATGGCCATTACAGAAAATGACATCACAGAGATTGCCAGGGTCAGGGAAATCACAACTCTGAACAGGACTGCCACAACCTGACGCACAGCTTTCTAATAGGAAATTTGTACAACTTCCTCAGAAATGTGCAAAGACATTTTCATCTATATATCAATACTCTGGTTATGTGAATTCCAGAAAAAAAGTCATGTGAAGGAAATATATGAAAAAGTATTTTGAAATTGGGAAAGTCTTGCAGTCTCAAAGCCTTACTGGACTCAGAAAATATACCTATAGTATACATATACATATAGCGACTTCCTCACTAAACAAATATTTGAGAGCATTGCACATGTGATACACAAGTGCCGTGCACAAGTTTCTGTAGTATTTTATTTAGTTGAAAGTTTGAACAGAAATCCTCACTAGGTCAGTGAAAAGTTGTCAACAACAGCCAAGCCTGCCTTGTTTTGTGTTTCCCTGTCCTGTTTCTCTGCTACTCATGTTCAGGCTATCATCTCTCTAAGTCTCACAACTTCTACACAGGTAAACAGAATGCTGTAAACAGGATGGAAGCTAAACCTGTTCTGTTTTCGGTCTCCAGGACTTTCATGGTGCTACGTAGCCACTGATGTGTGGCACAGACCTTTTGAAAGGTGCTGGGAAGCCTCATCAGGCTTTTTGAGGAAGCATGATCAAGTTGGGCCTTAGAGATCTGTGCTTGTTTTCTCACCAATGCTGAGTGACCCCTCAATGAGCAGGTCATACTGCAGGCCGGAGGTGTAATAGTATGTTGTGCAAACTTGCTCGAGTTAGCTTTAAATAGCAGTTTTGAAAGTCCTCACAAACTCCAGCCCTGCTGGAGGAGAGCCATACTTTCCCTCAGGTCTCCCTTACATTGTTAGTGCTGCCAGGAGACAGAGGAGGAAGCAGATGCAGTGGCACTGGGCCAGACAGGCCGCATCAGCAGGTACAGAGGTGCCTGAGGAGTGATGGGATGGAATGAGAAAAGGGGAAGTCATCTGGATAAACGGCTAGGGTGGGGGAGAGTCCTTTACTGTAGTCTGGAAAGAAAAGAGGGAATGAAAAATGAGGAAGTCATCCAGATAAACAGCTAGGGGTGGGTAGAGTCCTTTACTGTAGTCTGGAAAGAAAGGATAGAAGGAAAGAAGATGGGAGGCAGCAGTCCACCGGAGGGAATCCCAAGGCTCCGACTGACGCACAAGACCATAGACCTCTCCCTGTTAGTTAAACAGGCCGAGAATCTAGGACAACACCACTACCTCCATCCTTCTGAAGCTCTGTTAACCTCTACTAGTCTCCTGACTGCTCCTCATGCGCTCCAAAGGTGACAAGTACTGCTCTAAAACTGTCCAAGCTCAACTAACTCCTCACCCTCATTCTTCAAATCTTTGCCGGCAGCAAAAAGATGAATTTTGCTTTTCATCTCAAGGCAGTAAATGTCAGTTTGGCCAAGATTTATTCTGAAGTTTTGAGGTTTTCTAAGATGCCAGATATATCTAGCAAAGGATGCCTTGACATTGTATCGTTGTTGTGTCGTTGTTGTTGTGTTGTTGTCGTGTATATGAGTACACCAGGAAGCTAAGTTAGAGATAGCTCCTAGACATCAAGCTGTTTTGTTATTGGCTTTGTCTTACTGTGAAAAAACAGAGATTTGAGCATAAATCACTGGCTGTTCCAAGGACCTTCTTGTTGCATCAAGTAAATATTTAGAACAGAAGATGTTAGAACCTGTTCAATTCCAAGCCTAAGGTAAAGGCATAGTTCCAGAACAGCTACAGCCAGGATAACTCAGTTCTGCCACAACCCACACTCTTATTTTTTTCAGGTATTTGTCTGATCTTTTAGGAGAATTAGAACTGCCAGAAAACCAACTATACGTGCCAGAAGACCAACTATCTTCTACTAGTTCAGCTCCCAGATTTGGCTCATCATACAATCAGACTGTGATTTTGAGTTATTTTGACTGTTGTGGTACTGCAGCCACAGTTAGGGCTAGTGGTTGCAAAAGAAGCAAGTGCACCCTTTTCTCCCAAGAGAAGAACAGAAGGAAAAATAACAAAATATATGTTTTGTAATACCCTTCATTCTCTTTCCTGGCTAGACAGGTTAACTGATTTGACTCACAGAATCAGGAAACTGATGACCTTTTTCAATTGTCCTCTTTGCTTCTTCCTTAAATTATTCAACCATTTCCACCTCTCCCCCTTTATTAAAATCACTATACAACGTGGCTTTTAAATACAATATTAAAAAGGGAGGTATTTTTAGAGAATAATAGCAGAATATATGTAATTGAAATTATTTTATAATGGAAAAAACATACCTTCCTTAATGAAATAGTAAATTAATTCAACCATTTACTTAATAATATAAAGACCAAGAAACAATTTGCTAAAAATGCTAAATTTGCTGAATTTTAGTTTGTAGAAGGACATTACAAGTATTTTCTCGCACAGGTGAGGAACAGTGGCTCACAAAGACATGTGAGGGTAAATAATGAAGGTCTGAAACCTCTCAAGCCAACTTAGCCACCACAGCAGTTGTTGGTTGAACTGTACTATAGATGCATACAGCTCTTTTGTTTGTTTGTATTCTTATATCATGTGTCTACACAGGGATACTCAGATAAACTGGGGTTGAACTAAGAACTTCATTGGAAAAGCCTGCAGGTTTTTACCATTTATGTAACTGGCTTGAGAAGGAGTCTGGTAGACTCAGCCTAAGCACAAAAGGCTTGAACATGAGTTCATCAGGCTCAGCAAGCTAGTGACTAGAGAATTGTAATGCCTCACAGCATGCCAGTTCTCTGCTGTGGAAAACATGGCTTTCGTTGAGGTTTGTTAACTTTTCTTCTTCCTGCTAAACAAGAGTAATTAGTTGTCTTTGGATCCCCACATTGCATCAACTGAAGAGGAAAGACAAGTTATTGGCAAGCTTTTTTTCCCCCCAGTCAAAGGTAGCAGGAGAGCAAGAGTTACCTTTTTGCCTAGTTGTTCCTTACAATCCTCT
>NW_010578597.1:40703-59837 GCF_000705375.1 Tinamus guttatus
AGATTTTTAATTCTGTATTCCAGATATAATAGATAGAGAGAAGAGCTAATGAAAGATTCTTGTGCCTCGTGACAGAATTGCAGTTGATAGGACTCTGTAACACAACCTATAGTTGGTTTCTAAAGATCCCTTTCCAAACTCTCCTTTTTTCCCATGCCATCATGTGTTACATTATGAGTCGTTCTGAATACATATGGAAATTCCAGAAATTGCCACACATCAAGCAGATCTACATTCAGAGCACATGGATTTCCTTGGGTAATTACAGGAAAGAAGCAAACGATGCAGAGGAGCTTTTTTTTTAATTATTATTTGAAAGTAAGTGAGTGCCCTGGAGTTATCTACAGGCAAGCAGCCTGTAGCTAATAATTTATTAACACATTCAGTCTACCTACAAAAAGCAAGTCCTCAGCTCATCACTAAGTCATTTTGTAGAATTACACATGCTGCTGGACAATGATTTTAATTAAAAAGCTAGCATCCTTTTCAACTCCCCTGTAAGTACATATTCATTGCTGTAAGAACCTAAATAAGAAGGGGAAGAGGAATAATAGCCTCTTTCAGAAACATCCATTTAGGAAGGGAATAAAATCTGTCGTACTGTATGTCTGGTTTTACATTTTGCCCAAAACATTTATACTGGTCACTTCTATACTGATTTGCACGCTCTACATTGCTGTGCCCTACAAATTAGCTAAAGGGACTGTAATAATTGAAGCTCTTCCCGAGAGTGATCTATTATTTAATAAAAGGAATGGGGATTCCAGTGAAAAAGCTACCTTTCCATTAGAAAGTTAATCTTTCACTAATTCTTGATAAAAGGCAGGTAAATTCTTCAGGGCGTCTCTCAAGTGTTTTGTCTGGCCATGGCTGACTTGACATTCAGCCAGGTTGTTGGCTAGACTCCGCACAGTTTCCAGGTCACTGAAGTGTACTACCTGCATGGAAGCCAGGGCAATTTCTAAAACATTGTTCAAACTCTGTGTAGCGTAAACTCTAAACCTGGTATGGTTTAGAGATGTACAATAAGAGTCTCTGAACTGTGCCACCCAGTTTCTTTGCCAGTATCCTTTTAGGGGTAATTATGTATTATGCTTTCCTGGAATCTTTCAATATTTCATTAAGCCATGGCATTAAATAAATATCAGAATTTAGATGTTGTGTTCACTACCAGAGACTAAACACAAACAAATAAACCCTCTGCTCATGTTACTGAAATAAGTCCAGTATTTTGAAGGGCTGTCTTCCATCTAGCCATTCAAACAGTGAAAAACCCAAAGAACATATTACCCCTTTTGAGAAGCGTTCAATTCTCCATCCTGTCACCATGTTGTGAATGATCATCCCCAGAAAGCCTTAGAATACAAAAGCTGCTCAGCTATCCCTGAACAGTGTGTACAGAACACAGGATTGTCTCACAGAGCAGTTGACACTGGAAAGGACTCCTGGAGATCTCCACATTCAACCTCCAGCTAAAGCAGGGTCACCTGGAGCCCATTGTCCAAGACTCTGTCGATGGCTTTTGACTGTCTCCCAGGAAGGAGACTCCACAACCTCTCTGGGCAGCCTGCTCCGGTGCTCAGTCCCCCTCATGTTCAGATAGAGCTTCTTAATGCAACCCACAATACACTTGACCTTCTTGCCTGAATGCCTTTCGCAAATGCTAGAATAACCTAAGCCCAGCGGTGGCAGGGTTTGCTCAACATTTGGTTTTGTTACTTACGAGTTTAGATGCATCCCTTTCCCAAGTCACAGCCAGCACTTTCACATTTGTTTTATCAGATATATTGCCTCTTCTGTCTGAAACACACACTGAACAATGGGGTTCCCATAGCTACAATACAGGTAAATAAGCAATAAAAATCAACTATCCACCTAGTAAGAGGGAAAAGATGATGGCTCTTCATGTGACTCAGCAACAGTGGTCTGCTGTACCAGACCAGACCGAAAATCAAAAGAGGATTCTGCTCTTCTAAAATAGGACTAGTTCTGAGCACAAACCTTTAATTAAAGAATTAAGTCAGAATGGCTTTTCAGCAAGAACCTTTGAGGTTTTATTGAAAATAGCATTTATGGTTTATTTACATAATGATCAGTCTTGTATTAACTTTTACAGATGTCTGAAAAATTTTAATATATAAATATCCAAGCTACTTTTTGAAATACAAAAAGGTTCTAGTAATATTTCTGTTATTTTAACTGGTTCCATTAATTCAGTTGTTATCTGTTGGTGTGAATTTCTGTCCTTATTAATTTTAAATGTACGTAGCTGAACATACGTTCAGGATGATATACCAAATACTCAGATTCACATAGAGCTATTGACCACAGTTGGCATTTCTTCTACACAACAGCTAGTTTTCAGTTTTCCCAGGATATTTCTACCTCCGCCTTGCTGAGTGGTTTGGCCACGATTTCTAATTGCATGAGTCAGATGTTCTTTCTTTTCCACAGCTTCCCACTTATATATTAATTGTTTCCAGATTCATGAAGCAGAGAAATATAATGCACTTGAGAATGGAGTGATAGTACGAAAGATGCTAAATTTAAAAACGAATAACTTTGATATTTTACTTCCTGAAAATCAATGGAATAGTCTGTGAAATAAAAATGTGCAACCACTAAAAATCAAATACTGGGTATTTCTGATATGAAGGAATTTTCTCTATGCCAAATATGACCATTTTAATTTAAGAAACTTTCCAGTCATTTTGGGGTATGTTTTTTAAGCCACAGATGAGATATTTAATTATTTTTTTCCATTTTCTTGCATGCAAAATTCCAATCTGAAAAAAGGAAAAGCTAATTACTCCCTAACGTTAAATAGAAAGACTTGAGTATTGAACGGCCCATCTGTGAAGTCAGCTGAACATAACTTTGTTTTCCCACGCTGATAAAAGGAAACTAATGGCAGGCAAATAATTATTTTTCCACTAGTATGCACAGAAAATCTCTGTTTAAAAGACATCTGACTAAGGCAATTCAATTTCTCCTGATAGCTACAGAAGCTTGAACTGGAGCATGTTGTTTTCTTAGCAGCTGAGCTTCTCTGGATTCCCCTAACCATGGTTAACTCAACCCCAAATGTGAGTAGATAGACCCAGTCAATATGGAATGTGCTGATGCCACAGACAGATAGTACAGTATTACAAAGTGCTTTGAAAAATGAAGGTTTTGGCATTCAGTAATATTTTTTTAACTTTCTTATGTATGCCCCTCACATACAGACTTGGAAGTAAGTGGACTCTATTAAACTCTATTGCAGAACAAGTTGAGTTGGCTTCTGATCTTTTATGTTTGTTCCTGTTCTGATGAGACTTCATTGATTTTTACCAGATTTTTCCAACAACGTTGTCTACATTCTTTTTCTCAGAAGCTCAGTTTTGCATCAGCACAAATTCTTCCTCTCTGTTGTTGTGTCTGCTTCCGATGCAGCATACTGATTGCCCTTGAGAGAAAACAGAGTTTGGTTTCTTGGAGTGTGCTGAAAACACTCTGCTCTAAAGAAATTATGGCAAAGAAAGATAGGCTTGTGTATGAGGAAAAGGCTGCACAGCTTCTGCTCTCTCTTTGTAAAACGAATCTTTATTTTTTTTGATCTTGTTACTTCTTACTTGCTTTGTTACTTGTTTTCACCCAATTTTTGAAAAGTTTTACACATACAAGAGAAGAGGGCTCTTCAATTTTGTGGCTGCAGAGTAATGGGGTGATATGACTTTATGCAGAAACAAAGTAAGAAATACCATTTGTATGCTGGTGGAGGAACTTTGAAAGTTTTTCATACACAAAAACTGAAAAAGCAAGAGCTAGCACTGGAGAGAGTAATGCTCCTTCAGGAAGCCTAGCTCAGCCAGCAGGGTAATGACAGGCATCTGGCTCAGAATAAATAAATATGTTGGAAGTGAACAAAGATAGGGCTCTCTGTGTTTCATTTTATTTTTAGGTCAGATGCACAGCTGAAATCTTTTCAAACTCAAATAAACTTTGCCCTTCACATCTGGCTCCTCTATACCCAGAATTCCCGCAGAGATTTCCTGCTCAAAGAAAGTCTATTCCAAGACACTGCAGGAAGACATTAAGTACTGAACTTCTGGTTCTTCCAGAGTATTTGAAAAGAAAACAATTTGAAAAACAAAATCTTTTGAAAATGTTGCAAAGGTTCTATACAGAGAGATGTCCTCTATTTATTTATTTGGAAGTATGTATAAAGCATCCTTCTAACACTCTCTTCACATACAGTTGTCTAAGTGGAATACAAGTCTAAGACAAAGCCAAAAATATGAAACCCGAGGTCACAGGGAGAACCATGGAGCAAGGTCCTGGCTGCCACCTGGCATGTTCTAGGTCCCACAGCCTAGGTCCCATGACGCTCAGGATAGGCTGGGTACGCTGTATTTCTGAGAGGACACTGCTGTGTGAAACCCGAGGTCACAGGGAGAATCATGGAGCAAGGTCCTGGCTGCCACCTGATATTGCTGCCAGCTGTTACGGACTGGACAGTGGCAGAGTTGGGCTGAGCAGATGTCATTCTAGGTCTAACTTAGACACGCTGCTCACTAGGACTGTGCTTCGGCCTCTGCCACAGAGTGGAAGGCTCTTCCTAATGCTGTCACATTCACCCAGAGTCCATGTATGAGCACAGACTCCTCTTCAAAGAGTCTGCATGCAATTTTCAGTTTAAATATAAACTTAATCTTGTGTTTAAAACACTATATAAGCAGAACTACCAAACACTGTGGATGAAAGGTTATACCTCAGAAATTCCACACCAGGAGAAATAGATGTAATTCTCAAGAACCGTGTGTATACAGAGCGTAGCTAAACTGAGCACATGGTAGTTGTGCCATTATTTACTATTTAGCCTCATATATCCTGCATGTTCTGGCCATTAAATAGTTCTGTATTAAATTATATGATAATCACAAGTGTTCTTTCTGTGAAACTGAAATCATCACTCTGCTCATGTGTGTGTTCCAAGAGAGATACTAATCAATTCCCAAAGGAGAAGTGTTTGTTCATCAGGATGCTCTTAGTTGCACCATCTCATCCCAGATTTGCATATGTTGCTTAAAAGCAATTAAACAGCCTTTGAACCAGACTTATAACTTCTGGCCAGCATCAAAAATAAAAGCACAGCAGTTCCTTGAGAAATACTGTGCTTATGTTGTTTCCTCTACAGCTATAAGCAAAAAGGACAATCAAAATACTTTGGGGAAAATAATCACTTCTCATGAAACCACCATCAAAATTTTAAGATCTTGGGAGGTGAAAAGTATTCAAACATATAGTTAAATGCCCATTGTGCATTAAAACCAAACCACAGTTTTGTTTTTGAGGTTTTCCTACTTCTGAGTTGAAATTAATTATCTCCCACAAGTAATTCAGCACTGTAGCTATCTGTATTCCACAGTGTCCCCTGCCATTGCAGTAGTGTCAGAGGAGATGATGAGACCAGAGTGCTTTATATTCCTTCTCCACTGCCAGACTCACTAACAAGGAACATACATTCATATTTACTTCTTATATTTCAGGGCATTTTGGAGAAAGCAAACCAAATAAACTCTTTTTTTTTTTCATCCAAGGATCTTGTCTGTTTTTTATATTTTTTGTAAATACAGTGTGGGTATTTTCTTGCCTATGTTTTATATATTTGTTCTGCCATGATCTTTTCTCACAGTTTGGTAAAATTAATATGTACCATGAAAGAATACTTGTCTTAGTAGTAGAGCATCAAAGGAAGTGGCATAAAGCCATTTATACAGCAGAACTTTTGGGTCAGTGGAGAAGGGCCTTTGGCCAATTGATTAAAATCAGCCAATGTAGGTTGATGTAGACATTAGACAAAGTTTCACTCAAATACATTCCATCTCTGTAAGAGACAGTGGCTAAAGGTTATATGACTTCAAAGGATATGCCATTAAAATAGAAAAGTGTCTTCTTGTATTGTCTCAATTCGACTAATCCCGGCTGCTAGCTGCTCTTTGATATTCTGGTAGTGCGAGTTTTCTTGAAGTTCCTGATGAACATTAGAGACCTATCTTCATGTTCTTGTGTATCTGCCTGTAGCTTCTAGGGTGTTTAGAGGTTATTTACTGCATAGTCATAGCTTTCACATCTCACTGCATAGTTTACCAAAATCTATAATCATGGAATTTATGCTTTAGCTAAAAGAGTAAGATCTGGAAGATCAGCAGTGTGTAGAGGTGGTTCTTATTACACCACTAAGGTCCATTTCTGAGGTAAACAAACTTTGTTCCTTCTGTTCTCACATCCTAAAGATAGCCCTTGCAGTCATGTTGGTATTTGTTCACTAACCTATGTGAATAGATTTTAAGAACTCAGTATTCTATTTACTTTGATGGGAATTTAAGGTTTACATGGAATGCAGGATTAATACATGGCTAACTTTCAGGCAGATAGATAGAATTTTCCTGCCTTTTGGTTTTTCTTTCTGCCTTATTAAACTCCTGTTAAACTATAAAATGAGTTTGTAATGCAGGTAGGTTGTACTGTGTCTTTTACGTTCCAGTAGTTGTATTTAGCTTACAGAATATTTGCATAGCCGTGTTCAGAAACACGGCATTTTATGTCGTGTATAGAGCAGTGTGCATGTGTATTTCTATATACCTATGTATACACATGCAAGGCATATGCACATTAATATATATGTGTAAATATATATCACTTATGTTATTTAGTGACAGCCGGGAAAAGAAAGAACTCCGTTTGAAGTTACACTTCTCCTTTCTAAAGAAAGAGCACTGCTCAGTGCTAAGGAATGTATCAGGGTTCCATTCATAGCAATTTATGACCCAACATTTAGTATAACTACACAGAGACACAACAAGTGAAATAGCTGGAAAATATTTGTATGCTTATTAAGCACCAAGAAAGATGATAAAAAGCACGACTGCTGCAGACATTATGCAAGATGCAGGAGTAAGATCTTCTGTTTGGGAAGGATGTGGTTTGAAGAACAGCGAAATAATTTGCAAGAATTAGAGCAGAGTTAAGAGTTAACATTACTCAGCAAATTTCATATATGAGTCAAAACTTTTAATCTCTTGGGATTTTAGATGTTCAGTTTTAGTTGGCTACTGAAGTATATCATTCATGTTTCTTTTTAAACTGCAGAAAAATACATTTTGCAGAAAAGCAATAAGCATAATATTAATCATAATAATAATACTCTGTATTATTTCACTGCTGAAGTTTGAAATAACTAAAAAATAGACATATGGTTTCTCCCATGACAGGGTTGACATTAAACTTTCCTTTCCACTGAGTAGCTGGAAAAGGAGAGAATGGCACATTTATAATCAGCTTTGCTGAAGGAAAAAAAAAAAAAAAGGTATTATCATGCTACAGCCTCCAGCCTTCTTCAGTTACACACTAAAGGCAGTTTTAGGCTCCTCTGAAATGTTGTTGTCACTTGACACAAATCACTTTATAGAGCACTCCATTAGTTGCCAAATATTTGAAAGAGGGACGGAGCAGGTTGCTACTTGCTCTGTGTGATTTCTTTCTTTCCCTTCCTCTTTATTGCTGTTTGGGCACACAGCCACAGTTCGGGCATTTCGACATTTTCTGTGACATCAGCCGTGCTGCACCTTACCCCATTGCATCCTGCTCCCTGCATCTATACCTGCCCCCTCAGCATCTGCTGGGCTTCGTCTGGGAGCTCTTGCCCACAGCCTTGGGCCTCACCGTGTGCTTTGCATGTGCTGCTGGGGACCATCATCTCTTTAACCATGCAGGGACCTGCTATGCTCCTGGTTCATCGCTGTGGTCTTCCTCAGCTTGAAGCCCCACACATATGTGCCTCTCCCACATCTGAAGTGGTGCCATAAACTGCACCTCCTCATTATGCTCTTGGTTCATTCTCATGGTCCTCCCTTGCCCCAAGTCTTGCTCCTTCATGCCTGCCTTGTCTCTGGAACCCTGCCCTGAGAGCTGTCTTCTCACCACACCTGCTTCCCATTACCCTCCCAGCCCATAAGCTTTACTCCACTTTGTCTACTCTGCCTCTGAAGAAAACCTAGGGCCTCAGTTTCTCAGCACTGTCCTGCCCTAGCCATCCTACCACCTCCCTCAGCATGGGGTCCCAAATCTCTGTGCTGCAGCTTTGCTGGCACCACACCTCGTCCCCATGCCCCAGACTGTCCCTGTGCTTCCTCGCTTCTGCTTCTCTACAAACTGTGGACTTGGTGCCAGTGGGCAATGTCATGACTGGTTGGCAGCCTGCCTGAAAAATTGAATAAGATACTGTCCACATCTCACTAATCTGTGGTTTATTCTCTTCAGATAAACATTGGCTTTATGCTTCACTCCATGAAGTAATCCAAATGTTGGTCTGACAGGTAGACATGAAATGAACTGCAGAGCGAGATTTTAATGATGGTGTCTCTCAGACGGTTCCCAGCATGACAGGCTTCTGCACCAACCTTGTGTGGCTCCCTTCCAGCTTCTACAACCAACTTCTGGAATATCCTATCACTGCTGGAGCACATGGTATGTTTCCACTGACCTGGGAGCAGAAATGTTTCCACAGGGATGAGAATCTGGTAGAGTCTGTCTCCATTTTCTTTACCCCCACCTCTCATCAGATATTTATGCACATGGATAAGATCCCCCTGAACCTTCTCTTCTTCATCTTAAACAGTCCCAGCTCCTTCGGCCTCCCCTCATATGTCAGATGCTCCAGTCCCTTGGTCATCTTTGGGGGACTCATTCCAGGATGTCTATGTCTCTCTTGCCTGGGGGAGCCCAGGACAGGACATGTCACTCTACTTGCGACACCAGTGCTGAGGAGAAGGATCACACCCTTGCCTTGCTGGAGACTCTCTGCCTACTGCAGCCTGGGATTCTGTTGGCTTTCTGTGCTGCAAAGGCATATTGTTGGCTCAGGCTCACCTTGTTGTCCCTCGAGACCATCCTGGGGGCCTTTTCTACCAAGCTGCTCTTGGCAGAAGGTACAGCTGCCTGACTGCAGCTCTTCTGTGGAAGTCCTGTGAAGTGCAGCAAGGCCCTGTAGTGCCGGCCTTTGCTGTACTTCAGGAAATTCCAGTCAGCCCAATACTCCAGCCTGTCAAGGTCCCTTCAGATGGCAACACAGTTATCTGCTGTGTCAACCACTCCTCCCAGTATAATCTGCAAAACTGCTGCGGGTGCTCTCTGTCCTGTCATCCTGGTCATTAATAAGGAGGTTAAATAGAAAGCGCCCAGTATCAACCCCTGGGGCACACAGTGACTAGCCTCCGTCTGGACTTCATGCCAGGTGATCTGCTCTGACCTCTGGTAACTTCACTTAATCCTACTTTATGCTTTATAATGTGTAAATGACTAAACTATAACTTCTATTTGACTTAAATATACTTTCCAGAAAGGTATAAAGAAACTAAACTCTTAAAGGAATGAGGAATTGAATATTTCCCTTAATAATTTGGGCCGGTAATTAATCTTATTCGCTGGTGGAAAAGTCGTGTGTTTGTTTGTTTGTTTGTTCCTCATCTGAAATTCAGCTGAATTTCAGTTGCTAGCTAGGATTTCTTTTTATGCCTTTTATGCCAGATTTAACATCCCTTATTTTATATACCTATACATTAGCTCTGTCACCACACTTCTGTACTTGATATACTTCATCTTTCAAATGAAATCCAAACATTCAAGCTACAAGGCATAAACAAACATTTATTGCCTATTCCCTACTTTTCCTACTTTAACTCCCATGTGAAATGATATTTCTATTTACTTTTGCTAAAGTCTAAATTAATCTACAAACATACAGTGAAGTGACCGTCGTCTGTTTGTGGACTTGTTCTTCAAACACTACCAAGAGCCACGTCTGTGGCTGTGACTAATCTACCAAAGGTGTGGCTTCCCTGGAGAAAATGAACGTACTTGTACGCCTGCTAGAAAATGTTTGCAGGCTATGAGCTCCAGTGGAGCAGTGAGAAATACCAGTGGCTCTGTTTCTGAGGATACCTTGGGCATTGCCTCTTCTGCAGTTTCTGCAGTGAACCAAGTACCATCAGGATTGACTTATAAATATGGCCGTGTTGTTTTGGAAACATACTCCTTCTGGAGAAATATGACTTTTCAGAGACTCACATTACTTCCCTATGTCTCCTCCTGTGTCCAAGCCACTTTGTGTGTCTGCTTCTGTTAGTCAGGACAATGACTCAGTTTTGTTATGACTTTGAGAGCTGCATATATATCTTTATATAAATATTTTACATTTACTGCTAATCATCATCATCAAGTGGATGTTTTTGGTAGTCATGTTTTTTTCAAGAAGAATAAACCCTTGTACTGAAAAAAGCTGGACTCTGCATGTATGAACAGAGTTAATGGCAACTGTTGTTTCTGTTTATCTGGTTTTACTTTGTTTTGCTTTTAAGCCACAAACGAGGAATACTGTTGTGGGCAGCTGTTCCCTGAAGGATATACACCACAATGATTAAGTAAACAATTTTAAACTTGTGTTTAAAAAGCTTGAAGATGTTGTATAGCTTCTTAGTGCATAATTTACAATCTTACAACCCAATTTTACTTTAGACATTTTTACACTATTTCGTAAATAGGTAAACTATCTGAAGGAGAATTACAGTCATTGACAATTCTGGGAAGGGAATGAGATCATAATAGTGAGGAGTAGAATAGGGAAGAAAATGTCTTATTTGGGGAATTTTAGAGAGCAGGAATTATGTTCAGGGGAATGACAGAACAATCTTTGGCTGACAAACAGATACCTGGGAAAGTGCTGAACCCCTGATCTGTCCTCGGTCAAAACTTGTTCTGACTGAACTTTAGAGAAAATGCTGTATTTTGGGTGAAGAAGGAAGGGACCTTCCAACTAGAAATTTTACCTCTGTGATTTCTGTAACATCAGTGATAGCAGACACGGGCAGTGGGCCATAGTAACCACAGGGTTTGCTCCGGCCTGTTTTTTTTTCAGGTATCCTTTTAAAGCCTCAGGGCAGAACAAATACCAGGGCAAATTCCCTTTATACAGTTAACTTGAAATCAAGTAAATTCAGAGAGACTGGACCCTACTTCTTCAAGGCCCAGTGGCCTGGGGAAGATGAATCATAAGAAATGTTTATATGCTACCTGTCAGAGAGGAAAGTCAAGTTCTGCAGCATATTCCAGAGTCTTGGAAGAACCCTTGCAGGAGGGAATACACTAGTCTGTGTGCTGCTCCCCATCCCTCCATGA
This sequence comes from Tinamus guttatus, assembly GCF_000705375.1. The sequence goes on from NW_010578597.1 coordinate 51,921, forward strand.
ACAAGCACACAATTAAGCTCAGATTGGTGTTTGCAGCCCTTTCTAAAAGGCGGTCAGTTTGGGGAAAAGGCTATCATGCGTCTTATTATTGCTTGTTACATTGGTAGGAAAGACAGTCAATGTGTTTCGGTAAGCGCAATGTTATTGCTGTATAGTGTTTTAGTTCAGCTGCTCCAAACATATCAATAAAAATACAAAGGATTAAGTAAAATGAGTTTGTGGGAGCTGTGGGCAGTCTGTGTTTGCTAGGAAAGCACTGGCATAACTCTGCAAACTCTGCTACCTCCTGTGCACAAGCTGTGGGGGAGAGGAGAACAACTGTTTCGCAGATTACCCTCAAGTCTTGCAGAACCAAAGTGTTCCTGAATCACAGGCAGAATACTGCCAACCAAGAGCAGTGCAACCCAAAGTACAGGCACATGGAAGTTTGTTCTTTTTTTGATACACTTTGGTCTGTGTATTTTTCCGCTTCATCTTTTATTACTCCTGTTTTCAGTGAATTGTAGCTCTTGTAAAAATTCCAGCCTAGAATTGCAGAAATGTTTTCTGTCTATCCAGTGCATTATCCAGCAGGGCTACCCTATATTAGTCCACCTGAATCCTTCAAGTCCAGTCTGATTGGGCTGTGAATAGGATGTCAGCCTCTATCCCTCATTTATCTTTTGTCCACTTCTCATCTGTTTTATCTTTCCCAATTTTGAGGCAGCAAGGTAAAAAAGGTGAAGCAAAACACAGAAGAGAATGTTAGAAACACAAGAATGCATTGCACGTTCTTTTTTCCCATATTCGTGTTGCTTCTTTTCAGAAGAATGAAATGAAGTAATGAATCTGCCCATTTCTTAAAGACTTTGGCCCACTCATTTTTAAAAACCAACAAATAGAAGGATAGTTTTGCACTTCCACTCCTCTCTCCAGCCTTGCTTGGTAGCACTGTTTCAGTAGTTCATATTCATATGGAAGATTTGCAGTGTTGTTCCATAACAATTTCCTCTGCAATTTAGAGAATAATGCAAGATGAGCACAGACAGGCAGTGTGTGCTTGTGCTTTCCAACTGGTTTGCTACACTGGCTTTTCAGGAGTGCTTTGAAACTATAAGGATCTGGTCAACAGCATCCTCCCAGCAGCATTACTTCCAGCGTGTGGCTGTGGCGTACTGGTGAACAGGCACGTGTATCCATGGGAAAGGTGCCGGAAGGAAGCTGGAGCTGGGTCAGAAGAGGGTGGGTATCGTTGTTACATTAGGGTGCTTTTATTTAACTGGGCCTGATATCATTTTGCTGTCACTTTTTAAACACAGACAAGTTAGGCAATTACCTCCGCAGTATTACTAATTATAAAGTATACTAACAACTATGTACTACTCTGTGCTGACACCAGTATAACAATTAGATTAAAGCATGCGCTAGAAAAATGAATGCATATGTTCTTGATTATCAGCAGCCTGAGCATTTAAGTAAATTTACCTTAGTCATTTTTTACCAATGTGCAAGAACATTTGAGCATGTCATTATACCAGTGCTGAATATGTATTGTGAAGCAACTGTCCATTCAGTATTTGTTCCATAAATATTTTCAGACTCCTATCATCAGAAGCTAACAGTAATACATACTTTTTGCTTAGCCAGTCACAGCTGAACAGCAAACTTGGGTTTAGAATATGCACTCATAATAGAAAAGTTTTGTGTGTGTGTGTGTGTACTGAATAAGTTCAACATCAAAAAAAATCATCACTGATATTCCACAAAGAGAAGACTTAGTTAGTCCAAGAAATCATGATTCAATTAGCTTCCTTTTAGCAGGTAATAGTTGCGCACAGTAATTACATTTACAGATGGCCAGTGCTTCTGCAACCATTATTACATGGTGTGTACAAAGTCCCAGGATCACAGATTCACAGCTCCTGGAAAACTGGGGCATTCTGACAAAAATGTTTCCATCCTTGCAGAGTTTCAGTCATGAGGTGTGACAACTGTGCAGGTCATCTGCTGGGACATCAGGAAGGACAACAGATATAATAGATAGTGCACTTCAGTGTTTGCTCTGTTAGCACAAGGAGTGATAACAGATGGGAATCATATTGAATGTTTGATTTTGGTTTTCCACTGAAATCTTAAAGCTGTTTCGTTTAATATTTTACAATTGCTATGATCTTCTTGAATAGCCAGGCAGTATTTGGTCTGTTTCTATATTCTGCCAGTGAAATAATCACCAGAAATGAGGCTCACGAGATTTCTGGATTCGTTCTTCTTTTTTTTATAAGAAAGAATAGTTTAAGAAAAGCTAGCAACATTTGTTTGAGAAGGTTTCTGTGTGTGCTTAGAAGGCCTGTCTCCTCCCTGGTGACTCCAAGGCTCATGGCCATTGTCCTGAGAGGCATCTCCTCTCCTCTTCTCTCTTCTGTTTATTTCTTTCCGTTGAAATTTCTTTCTGTTTTCCTAAGTACCACAAGCCTGATCTTGAAACCTTTTGCGCCTGATCTTGAAACGTTTGAGACATTAGTTATTCTGTTTTCTGTATCCCGACACATTTTCTGTATTATGTCCATCACTTTTTGTCTCATGATATGCATCAACTGAGTCTGAAGAGGAATGGAAACTGCATACAAAAGAAAGCTCTTGGAGTTGGGCAGTACCCCAACTAAAAAGCTACTTCACTATCACTAGACGGAAGGAAGGAAGATTTACACACAAGGGTTTCTAAACGATCTTGCAGCAAACAAGCATGTGAGCAATAGTATTTCCTTTCAGTTTCAAAAACTCCTAGTACACCCAGAATACCGATGCAGTCTAGAATACTGAAGGACCAGTGTTGCATGGTTTTGGAAAAGCTTGAAAAGCAAGCCGCAGTGGGAAAGACACAGCTAGTGGTATCTAGTACAAAGAAACTCTTTGTCCATACTGGCAACTTAAGATGTTTAGAAAATAAGTATTTTCATGCATTTTAAACAAAGTCTCCAGGCTATTCCACAGTAACAAGAAAAGAAACATAGAGTATCCATTAATATGGATAAAAACCTTGCAGCTGCTTCCTGAAGATCTGAAGAGCTATCATTTTACAGGCTACATCCAGGACACACATTTCTAATCAAACAGTGAAAGACTGTTTACCTTGGACTCCATCATTTGTAACATAATGCTTTCATAAGAAAAGTATTAAGTAATGCAGACCATGTGAACTCAAGTTCCTTGGCTTATTCCACATATACATGCAGATACACACTCAAAATATGCTTCTCTGGGATGTGTCTCAGAGAGAATGGAAATGGCATTTTCCTGTGTGAAGCTGGAATGCATGCTCACGTTTTTATTAATTCTTTTCAAAAAAGAAGTTGACAGTTGAAGCCTTTTTTGTGGACAGCTGATTCCTGGGGGAAATATGTCACAGTTAAATGCCTATTCAGATTTCTTTGTCTAAAATGAGTATATTTGGTCTTGATGCCCATTTTCCTGGTAAAAGATAGTGTTATTTCCATTGTATTTTTTTAACAAAACAGCTGAAAATAGGAAAAATATGATGTACAGTGGCTGCTTTTTCTACAAGTAGTATCAATGTTATAATTTATATGGAATATACATACCTTTTTCATTGAACTGTTTGTCACATTTACATTCTGCCATAACAGACTATACTCAGATTAATATAATGAAAAAAATATTGTGTCAAAGATCGTTTGCTTTTTGTACATTGATTTGAGAGTGCTTCATGCGAGCAGAAGAGCACGACCGTGCCCTGGTTCCCAAGGGCTGCGGCGTGGAGAGGAGAACGCACTTGTCGAACATGCTTTAGTGAGGCACGAGGACCTGAGCAGACGTAGAAAGCCGGGTGCCTCCACATGATCCCAATCCTATGCATTTTTTTCCTGCAGGAATGAGCAAGACTATGTAAATACAAAAATTTGAAGCATGAAGGTCATAAGTTAATAGGGTGAAGAAGGGTTTGCATGATTTGCCCATAGTATTAGAAATTTGGCATGTTACTAAAAATGCCTTTTACTGGTAGACAGGAAGGATCATGGGAATTCCCAGTCATATGCACATCCTTTGGGTTTTATAATCTTTACTTAATAGTTAGCATTATCAGCAGCTTTATATTGAGCAAACACGTTACGTGCACAGGAAACCGTATTTTACTGCCATTGCTCAGAGTGCTTCGAATTTTAGTCACTGGAAGAAAGATCAACATCCTCTTTTCAAAAAGTGTCTTTCCGTTTTTAAACATGCAATGATTGCAGCAAAATGTTTTTTCTTCAAATAGCTACTCACAAAAGATATTTTTAGCTTCCATCAAGTGTTTTTGTATCATACATTATGTAACCATTTACTCCATTCGCAGTATGTAGTAACTAGGAAAAATGTAGTTCTTGTAGGAACAACCAGTAGAGTGATAATGTTTTTATTGCATGAAAACTAACAAAGTACAGTAGCCATCCCAATGGATTAGGAATACTGCTTTTCTGTTAATCGCAACAAGTATATAACACTCTTAGGTTTATATGTGCAAATGATAAAAATAGAACAACATGACAACAATATCTAGGCATTTATATATAATTTTCGTATGTCTCAATGTCTACTACAAAGTGATATAATATCTTGCCGCAAATACATTTTATAAAATAAAGCTGCTTATAAGCAGCATCAGAATTCTTTAATAAGCATTATGTTCATAGCAAATGAGTTGTTCCTACAGAAGCAGCACTTGTGTTACTTGTAAAGATGTCTCAGAAGAATGTAGATCTTGAATCTAGTCTTGAAACAAAATTAATTTCAGTAACAATACTACAAATCTAGTAAATATCAGCCTTACTGCTTCAATAGGAAAGCTGTTCTTTAAGTAATCAGTAGAAACATTAGTGTAGTTGTTTAAAAACTGTATGCATCTTTATGTTGATATGAAGTATGAAGTATGGTTGTAATCCTGAAGTTGGCTAATGACTTGAAACTCTGTGGCTTCTGTTTGTAGTATCCAGCCGTTCCAACCCATTGATCTTGATGTGCGCATAAAAGAAAAGATACTACCAGAGACAGCCATGAAAGAGACTTTGTAGGTTTTAGGGCTCCGCTTTCTGAAAAAGTAGCATATAATGTTGGATCCTAAAAAAAATTCTTAATAGAGAAGTACTTAGTTCAGAAAGTGAGCTTTCCTTTGTTGGAATTATTTCCCTAGCTGTAATACATTTAATCTCAGCTTTGCAGAACTACTTAGTGCATATTTCAGTTATTGGACCTTTATCCTCTAAATATCTCTTTGTATAAAGATGACTACGTAACTCTTATGAATTAGAGCTACTCATCTGAGAGAGTTTTGCATCTGTGGCCCTGGTGCTGATTCAGTGTAACTTTAATAAGGATGAATTAATTGTTTACGTAGCACATGTCGTCACACACTCTGTAGTGCTACTACTGACTGCTAGTTCGGCTGTTGCATTCCACTCACCACTAATTTTCCTCTCATGACTAATTAAGGCGAAACTTTAATTGAGGCATTGATGTGGAACTCCTCACTACAGTAATGATTATTCATATATATAGTATATTACACTACCAGGCCACAGTAAAAGCCCAAACACTTTTGTAGATTCTTTGCTGGTTGCCTGTGGTGGAGTTGAGAGCATCAAGTTGGGTAAATGTGAATGGCCTAGATGATCTAATATCTCCTCTACGTAAACCCTATTATTTATGAGAGAAAGAAAACAGGAAAATATATGCTGCTGCTTAATCCTCACTATACGGTATGACTTTATGTTTCAAAAAGACAACTATATCATGCAGGCAGAATTCTACATGCTTCTAAAGCTCTGTGCAAAACAACACCCAAATGTCTAGACACAATAAATCCAGGAAATTAGTCTTAAGTAGTCACTAAAAGTACCACTGAAAAGCCTTTGCCAGAAAATCTAAAACTAAAATTGACAACAAAATTGCTCTTAAACCACTTAGAGGATACTGTAAGAAAGTCATGTTTTACACAGAATTTGCCGTCTGGAGTTCATAATCCGCCTTCCGCTGCGGTCAAAGATCAGAGCTGACAAAACCTCCTGAGAACATCCTCTGGGCAAGTCTGTGAGAGCCACAGCTCTTCGTGCTGGGCAGACATGGTGCTCCTGCAAGTGCCCTAACATCAAGCCTACAGTCCAAGCTCTCTGTCTGTACTCAAGATGATTCTTTTCTTTTTACCAAAAAAAAAAAAAATCAATAGATGAACCTATTTCATTAAAATAAAATGTCCTTAAATGTCAATAAAGGATTCTATGCTTAGAAAGAAAGAAAGACGTCCCTCTGCTCATCTCAGGAAGTATGTTACCTAACTCAGTGTTGATTAAAAAATGCACTGCCCTGGACTTCACTCGGTTAATGAAAACTACCATCTTTGTCTTTGAGAACTAGACCCTACTATAAAGGCTACAGACACTTCTACTGATATTTCTACAGACCCTGCATGGTTCCAATTCGTGTCTTTTGCTGGCTGCCTGTTTGATTTGGATTTGTGTCATGTTTCTCCCTGTTTCATGTAATGTTCTCAAGAATTCTTTCCGTCCTTGCTTCTGTTTGCATGATTTACAGAGTGAGCCAGCCTTTTAGAACCTAATGAACCTAATGAAATCCAAATCCTTGCTGCACTTACATTGCTCAGTTTCTTGGAAGCTCAGACAATACCATTCCCTGGCTTTTGTTATATGGTGTGAAGAGCAATCCAAATGCTTCTCTGTACTGGATGCAGTAATATGTACTAGCATATCTAGGCTTTGGCCTGGAGAGGGACATTAACAGTCCTGAAGGATGGAAGTATTTCCAGGTCCGGCTCTTTCCTCTTAGGCCAGCCATGCCATTTATCAGCCAGAATATTTAGTAAGTACATTGTAATTCTGACACTCTGCAAAGCTACAATTCTAGTGCTGTTTCTTGCCTGGGCTTGTAAATAAAGTGCAATGTAATCCTAAGACACTTGCTCTGTTCTGAGACCTTGAAATGAGTCAGCCCTAAAGCTTATTATCAGCTTCAGCTCAACAAACATGTTCAGAATAGTTTCCTGGGGTCAGGCTGTATTCTAGCTTGTATATTGACAAGGTTGAAAGAGCTCTTTGTGTAGATCTTCACTTGCTTAGGAGGAAACTGAAACAAATTAAGGTTGTGGCATCGTGTTTCTTCCCTGAATGATTCATAGGTTTGGTAAATCACAGGAGGGTTGGCCATGAACAGTAGTGAGGTAAAACTGTATAGCTGGGGTATAAGAGATGCATAGCCTGTTCTTCTAGATCCCTGAGGAATCTACTCAGAAAGTAATATTCTACAGAAAAAACAGAGGCCCTCAAATCATTGGAAATACCCTACAAGGTGGGATGGTTGTTCACAGGAAACAGGAATTAATGGGAAAGTGACTTATTAATTATCAGCATGTTAAGTTCAGGTGACTTTTAAGACTGAGCAGTGAAGCACCACTAGAATTAGTAATGTTTATCTTTTGTGAATTTTTATTTTTGTTAGTGATTATGTGGATAACCTGGAGGACTTAATTTCCTGGCTGTAAACATATTCTTTTATAGTTTTATCAGGTGGGGTTTTGTACATAAGCAAATAGAAAAGCTAACACTGGGGACACTAAAAGTGAAGTTGGGAAGAGGATTGGATACACTTGATACATAGCAGAGACCTTTTTGCAAACTGATCCAGTGGAGTAACCGACAGTATGAGCAGGTTGAGCAGAGACCAAGTAGGGTGGTTTGGGGATGCCAGTCAGCAACAGGACACTTTGTCAGAAAGGCCAGTAAGCACTGAACCTATTTCCTGACAGCGGAGGAAAAGTGATGCCCCCACTGTGTAGGGGAGTGGGATTAACACATCTAAATTATCCTGCTCATTCAATGGCACAATTCCTTTATGCATCTCCTGGACTTGAGCTATGGCTTGCTAAATCCT
>NW_010578597.1:63310-76404 GCF_000705375.1 Tinamus guttatus
GCCCCCGGGCCGCAACCTCCGAGGCCGTGAAGCCGCGCAGCGCTGGGCGCCTGGGCGGCCCCTTGTGCAGCATCCCCGCGTCTGGCACTCGCTTGTAGTTTCAGAGGGGTTTTCTTCATTCCTTTTAGGATGCCGAAGATCGTGTTACTGAACCAAGGGAATGGAGACCACTTATTTACAGAAAGTGCACAGACCTTCTCTGGCTGTTTCTCTTCTTTATTTTCTGGGCTGGCCTGGTAAGCATATTTTCCCTCAAAAGAGAGATGGAATTCAGAGTTAAGACAAGGCACTCTGCGCTACGGTGTGTTAAATCTAGGGTGAAATAACTATGGGCACAGACAGTAGAGGGCCAGGATTGTACTAGAGCAGAACTGGCAGATCTTGCAAGGCTCCGTTGCAGTGTGTGCTATGTGCGTTGCAACTTCTGGCTGAATACTTCAGCTTTCATGTATATACAGAACTGGAATTTACTTTTGGAGTTTACTTTTCTGCAGATAAATTAATCTGCCAATATGCCAATGTCCTTACTTCACACCACCAGCTTTCTTCTCCCAAGACATTGTTTAGCACACACAATCTGAACTCTTTATCAATTACAGAATAGTTTGTTTCTTTCTGGGTATTGCAAATGTGGCATAATGCTTAGCTTTTACTTTTTCTTCATTTGGATATAGACACCTAAAGAAACAGCAGCTTCAATAGACCAAGAAAGGATTTGTGCTTGAAGTCCCTTCAAGCGCTACCTCTAAAATGTAGGTTCCTGGACCTCCCCGCAGCAACTGGAATAGTGAAGTAAAAGCACTAAAATAATAAAGCAGTTGTGCTGAATCTGATACATGCAGTCTCTCTCCAGCACTTTTGATAATTCAGTTACTCCTTGCAAAGCAGTAATAGTTCAAGTGGGACTGAGACTTGCTGTTGCCAGCAGTTGGCATGTAGCCAAGAGCCTCATATTGTTCTTTGTGTGTGTGAAATGTGGTTCACACCTCATGAAACAGAAGAGGGGACTGAATCACCAAGTTCTTTGACACCTGGAGTGCTATGAATAAAGTGTTAGGTAAAGTAGTGCTAAATGTTTCACAAACTTCACAGAAAATGACTTACTGCTGCTTGGAAAGGTTCTTTTCAAGCAGCTTTTTTTGGCCCATCATGGTGGGCAGGAGCAGGACTTAAGCTGGACTCCTGTATAGTGCTTTTCGTTGACCAAGGGGTGTGCCCTAGTCAGTGAGAGGAGGCACTTTGCTGCCCCTGAGGCTTACTGAGACCTGACCCTCAGTGGTGGCAATTTCATGAGGCAGCAGAGCATCCAAAAGCTCAGTGTAAGGACACCTAAATCTATCTCGCTTCGTTTTTTTTTTCCACTCCTGTTAAAGAGTGCATCTTCCTGAAATTTGAGATAACTAGATTTTAACTATATGTTACATGTTTAAAATATGCATCTTATTAAATTCAGTAACACCTGCAAGAACTCAACGTTTCTGCAGACATATTGGCCAGGAATAACAGGGGTACCCCAAAAAACGAGGAGCTGGCAGTTAGTGGCCAGAGTTTTCTGAAAACTGTGGGTTGAGTGACCTTGCTTGTGACACACAGAAATTCTGGTTTGCTTGATACCTTACTGTTTCTTTCCAATTGTTTTAATCGCAAGCCCTATCTTTCTTCTGCTCTGGTATTCCACTTAATTATATACTTTCATAATTAATTATATATTTATTGAAATATATAACATATATACTTATATATATATATAGTTACATTAATTATATACTGCAAAAAATAAGGACAAGTTTTAAAGCGACAATAAGGCTTAACTGTTTCATATTGCTTGCTCTGGCCTTGTCCACAGAGGTGAATTCTAGATTTAACTGTTGGCTTTGACACAACAAAAATGCATGCGTTGAAAGAGAAATTCATGCAATGGGAGGCAAAAAATACAGTAGCACGATTTCACCAAAAAAAAAATGTCTTAATAGATGTTTATAGCTGGCTATGCTGTGGTGGCTGGTGCTGCAGAAAGACTCATGCTTGGATACGACAGCTTTGGGAACATATGTGGTAGGAAGAACTCTCCTGTAATAGGAGCACCCCTTTCTGGACAGGACATGACTAATAAAAAGTAAGTACACCAGATAATGCCTAAATAAAGTAAGTGTTTGAAATCTGATAGGATATTCATCTTCTAGTTCTCAAGCATATACATACTTTTTTTAAAAAAAAAGTTTTTTTTTTTCTTTCTAGGTATGTATTTTTTCTTAATTCATGCAACCTGGAAATGCAGAACCTTGAAATCAGTTCGGTTTCCTTGTGTGTGTCTAGTTGTCCACAAGAGCAACTCAACTCTTTGGAAGACCTCCAGGGTTTTGCCAGGATCAATGGTATGCCACAGAGAGTCTCAATATCTCAATATATCTGTAGAATAGCTGAGCAGCTTTCACTTTATTACTGATATGCCTTTTAGACTGGGGAGTTATTTCTCACCCTTAGTTTCCATAATGACAGAAATGAAGACTTCTTTATGACCTATTTCAAAGCCACAGTTTTCAGAAATCTTACAGCTTTCTTCTGTAAATTCAGAAGTTGTTGATTCATTCCTGCCCAGTGCTGATTATCCAGCTGAGACTAGCCACTGAAAATGCACTAGTGCAGTTTGTTGAAGGTGCTAGGAGGTGGGTCCAACTACTGCTATTAAATTGATTTAAAACTATGATGGGATTAGTAATTCCAGAGATATACAAAAGTTGTTATCCCTTTAGAAATCAGAGCCCAAAGTTTTCCACTATTCCATTTTTTTTTAATCTGCTGTTCAAAATGAACACAATGTCAGAAGTAATTATTTTGCAAAAGGGGCAGCTCCAGCTCATTCATTTCTAACAAAGAGATAAACTGTGGCCTGACCCTTAATCTGTGGGATATGCATAAACCACAGACCTCACGACTATCACCATGTGTATTGGAGGTCAGAATGCCATTCCTTTTGGTTTTCTTGTTTTGTTTGGCAAGAACTGCTATTTAAAATGACAGCATTTGTTTAAATTTCACTTTGAAATATTTTACTATCATCTGGTTTGTACAGTACACTGTTCAACAGCTGTGATATTACTGTAATTTCAGTGCAGCTGAATGAAATTACATGAAATTCCATCCCCACACTAAAAATGCTCACATGTTTATATATTGAGATGGCAGTGTTGCATTCTGAACAGCTTGAATGCATCCAAACATTCCTTTCTTGGAAGCATTGTATAATAAAGCAGCATATTTTTAGGCACCTGGTAATACTTGGCCCAGAAAATATTTAGCTTCTTGATAGATACACGTTCTATTCTGGATTGTGGAGGGCCTAGCTGTGTTGAAGCTTCAGTCATTAAAGGCTTTTCACTGCCTCATCTCTATCAGCTTAGACCTGGAGAGTAGCACTATGTAACAAATAGTGTACTTGCTGTCCAAGAAGATCAGTAACTGGGAGTTTTAGTGAAGTCTAGCTAACTAAATTCACCAGAGGTTGCTTTAGATTTGCTCATTAATTAATTTGTTATTTACACTCCCACTAGAATATTAGTAATGGATATGATCTGCTAAGGGATCAAAGCAGAAGTGAAACCCAGACTTACTTAAAGAGTTTTTTTTTTCCCAACCAGACTTTAACTAATATTAAACTACCACTGGATATATTTTCTTAATTTCTTAGGTTCTTCTCTCTGTGTTTATAACCTGAATGTTTCCAGTTACACACTAAATCCAAAGGCATCTGAGCTGTGTCCCACACTGCCAGTTCCACCAAGGTAAGAATTACTTGGTGCTTTAACACACCCTCGAGTCAAAACAGTTTCTTAAAAATTATCAGTTCGTCATGTTTTGTATTTGACTTGATGCTTCACAAACCAGATGTTTTTGCTTGTTTATTTTTGCACATATCTCATTATGCATTTTTGTCTGCATGCATGTGAACACTGTTTCCTGTCCCACAATATGAAGGAGAACTCTGTTCTTCCACCTGTTAGAGATTTTCCTCACCAAATCTGGGGCAAAGCCCTTATTTTGTGCTCAACATGTATAACAACTTATCTACCTACAAGGTCTTTTGCACAGACTATTGCTCAGTCCCTCAGGGCCAAGGAAAGGGTGCTGTGCATCAGTCTTTGCATATTATCCTACATCCAGAAATTTTCAGTTCACACCCAGCTGGCTTGAATCACATGTCTATGGAAGGCAGTGAACAGATGGACTACCTTTAATGTTTGACAGCACATGAAGTCTGGATATTGGTTTAGTGGTTTTTTTTTTTTTTTCTTCCCCGTTTACAAATTTGAGAGTCAAAATCCTTAAGCTCCAGGTCAATTTAAATTCTACCATTTCATGAAAATACAGCAAATTGGAATCTCCATGCTTGCAGAGCTGATTCATTTACTGCTCTGAATATTAGAAAATAGAAGGAAAAAAAAAAAGAGCAGGAGATACATCAAAGCATTATTTAAAGTGGATCAAAGGAAGGCATGTAAACTGATGAAAGATAAGGCATGTTTTGCTTCTTTCTTAATCATGTGATTTTTTTTCTGTTTGTTTTAAAAAAAAACACCAAAGTAATTTTGCATTTACAATTTATGTTACATTTCCCAGTAGAAGTAAAGCTAGTCAGAGAAGTATTAATATGCTGATGAACTGATTTATACCTAAGTTTGAAGGTGTTCTGGAGCTGCAGAGTAGCATTGCCAAAGAGAGACAATAAATATATTCAAGAAGCTTGGCTGGGAGTGCCAAATAACTTTGTATGTAATCTTTGCTGGGGTTAATTGTACCTTATAAACATTGTTTTGATGTAGCCTTTAGTATGTTTAAATATCCTAAAAATATGCAAAGTTTTCGTGGTTTAGAATTACCTTCAACCTAGCTTACAGCTATGCTATCATGAGTTTGGCTTTTCCGTAAACACGTGGGAGAAGAGTAGATGAAGCCACCCTAGTAATGGAACAGCAGCTGGTTGGTAACTGAGCTCAATTGATAACTGAGACAGTAGTGCACTTTTTCTTTCCCAGGCTGGTATTGCATGGATGCAGCACTATGATACAGACAGGATGCTGCTAGCAGTGCATTTTTCAGATGCAAAATAAAACTAGCTGACCATTTGTAACAGACTGCTCCAATTCCCAGTGTCCTGTTGTGTCACGCTCCATGCCTCCCCTATGTAGGAGGGTGCCCTCAAGGTTGTGGGTCACACTGGTCAGCTGGTGCTGCAAAACTGTGTTGAGGGTGCTGGGGGCTTTGAACTAGAGCACTGGAACTGATCCCCAGACAAACATCATAGTTCTGGGAATTAGTGTTTTTCACCATCTTTGTTTTTAACCTTCCAGTAAATCTTTTCCATTATTTAATCGATGTGTTCCACAAAATCCTGAATGCTATTCCAAGTATGCCTCTGCCTTAATAAATGTGGTTAATGAAATGGATGCTCTTCATCGTATTCTGGCTGGAATATTGGCAGGAAGAGACACTGTAATAGGATTGAGTGTTCTTTCACTAGGTAAGGTTATAAATCAATAATGATCAATAATGTCCAATTAAAATGTGAAGTTTTGAATGTTTCTTTTTTATTATTCTTAAATTAAAAGTACTAATCTTTTTCACATTTTCAGACATAATTGTTTTTTTAAAAAATATATATGTTATCAGAAGACTCTTAATAGATTAAATGTGGGCTTTAAGATATCAAACTGAGTTCTTAAATACAGTCCATCAGTACCTCTTTTCAGGGGACTGTTAGAAACTATCAATGAAAAATGATAGCATCAGCATTAGCATTGAAAACTAATGATTCCCAAGCTGAAGTATTTCAGTTATTAGTTTGTTATTAGTAAATTATAGATTACTATGTATTGTAAGTGTAAAAATACTGCCAGTTTTACTAAATTTTCTTGCTTTTGAGTTCACCATTAAAAACAAAACAAAACAAATTCTGTAAAACTCTATATAATACCCTTGTAACATTCATAACAACCTTACTTTGTATATTTTTCAGCCTTTTCTTTTATAGTCGTTTTAACCTTCACATTCATTCGTGCACTTCTGATCCACACTTTGATTGCTCTGGTTGTGTTCGGGTTGCTGTGTAAGTATATTTAGTTTTTAGCATGTGCATAGTTAAATGCATCATTTCACTGAGCTTAAGGAAAGGCAGCTGAACAAACAGCAAACGTGTTTCTCCATAGCCATCCTCAGTAAGGTTAATAGAGCCATTTCCAAGCAGAACCTGCCTGCCTGTATGTGCCAGATCTGGCTGTGGTGTTCCAGCTGTGGAGCGTTGGGATGATGATGAGTTTTAATTATTTATGGATTCTAGGAAATTGTGTTTCTTTTGGCAGATGAATGCACTTATGAAAATGCTACTATTTGAAAGAAACTTTAACAAAGTTTAACATTGCCTATTTTAGAAAGAGAGAACTGCAAAAATGTGTCTAGCTAAAGTCTGACATTCCTTAAAAGTTATGCTTCTTGCCTCCTGAATGAAATGACATGCTTTAGTTGTCGGAAGACAGCAAGAAAACCAAACTTTCTGTTGCATTTTTACTCAGACTAACAGACTGTCACTGATCTGTAGCTCCCTGTTACACTACAGCATTCCTCAGCTGAACTTGTGTTAGGAAGAAGGGTGGCAGAATCATGAGGTATCAAGCAGACATCAGCCTACCAACAATATAGTTGTGCTGCAACCTGTGGCGTACGCTGGCCTTCATCCCAATCTGTGTTTGCTGCAGTTGTCTCAGGTGTTCTTTGGTGGCTCTACTATGACTACAGGAATGACCCCAGCACTGAATTGGAAACTGAAAAAGAAAATATAAAATTTCTGCTTGGATATGCTATCTTCTCTACAATAGTTACAGTAAGTAGCATTTTGCAGTAAGCAATGACAACTAGAGGCTTTAACTAAAAAACTTGGACTGTGGGGGTTATGCAACAATTAAAATACTTCTGCTTCCTCATTCCTTTCAAATTTGAAGTGGTGAAAGAATGAAAAGCTCTGCTTATGTGCATTTAAATGGTTTTGTGTCATCATTGTGAAATTCATGTGTCAGGACATGGCTTTTTGCCACACTGAAACTCTGTACAAACACTGTTAGCGCTGTTATTGTAGAAATGCAGGAATTAAGCTCCATCCTCATTCTTCCCAGCATCAGCTAACTGGAAAATCATGTTGAGTGAACAGAGAGGCACTGGCTGCATATGAATATGAGATCTGTGGATTGAGCCTACTCTGTGAGTAGTATAAAGGGTTGGCACCTTATTTAGACTATAAAAAGGGAAGCTTAGATAGCAGGTTAGTGTTTAGGCCTCAAGTTACAAATTCTGCTTTTCTTTCATTGATCTCTTATTTCCCATCAGGAAACCTGACTGTGACTTACCATTTTTAAAGTGATTTTTTTTTTCATTCTTATTTTGCAGTGTTAAAAGTGAATTGCCCAATACAAGTGTGCTAAAAATTGTCAATTGTTCATGAATTGTCAAAATCATGCTACTGTTGTCCTTAAAACAATTTAGGATGGGGTTCACCCAAAATGAACAGTTTGACAATTTAGTGACAAATACAAATGTGTAACATTTTTTTTTTTTCCATAACCTAGTAAGTTATGAACAATGGCTTTTTACTAAATTAAAGAATAAGCTCATTTGTAACTATGTTCATTCCAGTACCTTTCACTGTCATTTGCAGAGCTCAAAGCATCCACTACTGCAGGTTACTCTTCTCCTAAGACCAGATTGCTTCTTTGTAGAGCAGGCAAAAAATGTGGAGGACCAGCTGTTACAGAATTTATTTTTTGTTTTATAAATTCATACTTCTTTGTAAAAGATAGAGCGGATAGGACCTTGTAGATTTGCCTTCATTTTATTTTTTTCTTTGTGAAGAAAAGGAAGTTTCATTTTATGTATGCTTGGTCTTCGTACATACACCACTGTCAAGTCAGTGTATGTTTGCTGCTGTCCTTTCTGGAGAAAAGGACCAGTCCTTCTCCCATTCTGAACCGTGGCAAGCTGACATAGTAGGAAGGAGCTGTATGAAAGCCCTGTATATGCAACATACCTTTGTGCATTAAAGCAAAAGGGCTGTTTGCGTTACGTGAGTCATGGTATCATGAATCCTATTTTTTTTTTTAAAGGAACAGTAGCAACATGATTTCATAAAATGAGATTTTAAACTACAAGCTCTTTGAGAAAGTAAACGGTGTCTTAGAAAGCATTTCTAGTGTACAGTAAGGTCACATAAAAAGCTTTGTTGTAATGTCTTTGTGAAATCCATATCCTTTGACCCTGTATTTGACAACCTTAATAGTTTTTTTTTCTTTTTTTTCTTAAAAAAGTATTTTTTTCTCTCCTGCAACAGGTTGTTCTGCTTTTTCTCATACTTGTTCTAAGAAAGAGACTTCAGTTCACAGTACAGCTGTTCCAGATGGTTAACAAAATGATCAGCAGAATTCCTTTCCTCTTATTCCAACCACTTTGGAGCTTTCTCATTCTCATGGTCTTCTGGGTATTTTGGGTTGCTGTGCTACTTAGCTTGGGAACTGCAGGTAAATATATACTTTCCATGGTATGGAATGAATGACAGTAGTTTCCTAAGTTCACTTTTTAAATGTGAGACCTTATGGCTATCACTGTTGTAGAGCTGTGTAGAGTTGTGTTGCCCTTTTCTTTTGTGTTCTGTGTTCCTTCACATTTTTTTTTGATTGTTCCCCTGAAACTGTATTGTGTTTTGTGGCCTAACCTGGTGCTGTCATTTTGTCTCGTCCTTCCACCACTCCTTGGGCTGCAGGAACTCACCTGTACAGGCCTACAGGTCCCTCCTAGACCAGAAAAGCCTCCAGCTTCTCCATAGCTAAGCCCATGTGAGAAAACTGTCTCTGTAGGCCCAATACCTCATCGCCATCCCTCAATTGCTGCAATATCAGCTTTGTTCCATTAATTCTGGCTGTATATATATCTCGCTTCACTTGTAATGTGTGAGAATGCCTGTGTCCATGCTGGTATTGCAAGCCAGTCACCCATTGCTTAGGCTGGAAAAGGTTTGTTTCTCTCCAGCCGAAGCTGGATTTCTGGTTTACAAGGGTCTCCCTCTTTCTACTACAGCAGCTGATGTCTGTCAGAAATGCCTGCTTGAAGCACCTGCTTGGTTGATAATCTGTGCCCCCTGCAAAATGTCAGACCCAGAGGAGCCAGATGTTCAATCTGCAGTCTCTCTTGAGTTGTTCCTAGGTGAATAAGTAGTCAGATTCATTTTATTTTAAGGATGTCATGAATATTTCTTCTCCAAAGTCTTCTTAGTTAGACTTTTCCTTCACAGAGACATTATTACATGCCAGATACAGCTTTATGTGGCTCTTAGCTTTTCCACAAAAACCTTCATCCCGTTTATGTACATATCAACCAGACAAGCAATAATTTTCAAACTGGCCTTGTGGGTCATCTCATCACCAGTTCAGTCTGGTCTTTTACTGAAAGTAGCATCTCCTGAGCTATCAACCAACTGTTCATTTTTAGGCCGAGTTACAGAATTGCTTTTCATGCACCTGCCTGGATCAGGGACAATTTAAGTAGTTAACACCAGGTACATAGATCAGACAATAAGTGATAATAGGTAAATAAAGTGAGTGACAGCACACAGATTTGCTAAATATATATTTACCAAGAAATACTAGCAAGAAATAATGTATTCTTGATTTTAAACTGAGCTAGCACATCACCCATAGGAATTTACTGCAGTACTTTAACATGAAAATGTGTGTTTCTAAATTTAGAAAATATCAGCTGAGTCTGCATAGTCAAAAGCTTTTAGTAATGCAGCAATCATTAGAAGATATGTTATAGCTATAAGACAGAAACAGCTTGGTGATAAAAGTGCAGGGTGGGGAAATAGCCAGATATATTCTGGATGCAACAGGGCTTTGCATGAAGGTAGTGAATTGCACATTATATCCCGAAGTAAATTCTACATGTATTCACAGGGAAATAAAATCCAATGGAAACTATCCGTGAGGGGCTTTTAATGTTTTCTTCCACGTTGTGCTGTTTTCTCTCATTGGTTATGCTCTCTGTTTCCACTCAGCAGTTTTTTTTTCTGCTGACTTGGAGGATAGAATTCAAGCAGGTTGTGACCTTCTGTGACATTTATAGTGCAGCAGACCTCCCCTGGCTCAAAACTATTTTATTTTTGTCTTTACCCTAGCATAGATGAGAAGACAAATGTTTCCCAAGAGTTCTTTTCCAAAGTGCCAGAACCAAGATGGTACAGAAGGCAGCACAACCTTTCCACATAGCAGAGCAAGGCTAACGTTTCTAGGGTGCGCTCAGTTGTGAAAGAATTGATTTCTTGTGGATTTAGCATAGGAAGGAAAAGTCATTTCCAGGCACCTGTAACTATCAGTATATTGTTATGTGAGGAATGTAGGTATGTTTTTGCTGAGATCTTTTGCCAAGGTATTTCTAGTGTAGATATTTTTAAGATTTTTATAAAATTTTACTTTTTAGCAGTTAGGGTGCTGGTATGTAGGAGAGAATTTGCATTTAATAAATGGTACCAAATTTAAGTATCAGTGCAGGTAGAAAATGCCACTGTCTGGCACTCGGCTCATTTTTCTGATGAAAATTTCCATTGATTTCGTTATTTGTATTAACAATTCTTCTTGTTAAGTTGCCTGCATCAAATGGTGGCAGTTGCTACCCAAGAAGCACCAACCACTAGCAAAGCCCAGAGGTGGAGGCAGCAGCGTAAGGATGGAACGGGTACCGTGCAGCAGCATCTGCGCCCGCTAGGTGCCGATAAAGCAGCTTGAGAAAGTCTGCCCGGACCTGCTTGGTTGTTGACAGTGCTATCACTACAGAAAACTTCTCATGGGAGGAGTTTGAACACAGTAAAGGCAATTTTAGCCTTTTAATCACTAATTTAACCTTTTAACATGGTGAGGTAACGAAGGATGGTTCTATGTAGCCCGCAGATTGAGGTGTCACAGGAGCTTGGTATCGGCAAGCGTATGGTAGTTGTTCTACCTGGTAAACAACAGCTCATGTTTTCTGTAGTTCAAAACTAGGACAAATAAAGGATAGGCTAGAGTCGACATTAAGAATATTCTTTTAAATGTAATATCTAGCTTTCAACCGAGATTTGAGTCCTCTGAAATTTTGGCTGTTGTTAAGTTGATTCACAGGGGATTGGTACATGACAGGTTATTTTGCTGTTTTGGAATGACTAGTACTTTGTGATTCTTTATAAAAAATAGTGCTATCTAATTTATAATGTGCTGGCAGAACAGCTTTGTATTTTCCACTCCTTCTCCAGAATCAAATGATTCCATATATGGAAGATATTTCTTCTGCTTTTTGAGTTTTGGAGACTTTTTGCAAATGGTGATAGTACTTCTCTGAATTCCCAAGATAAGCTCACTTAGAGCAATGTTTTCTCTCTTGTCCAATAGTTTCCTAGCCAGAATTCAGTTCAAAAAATAGGAATCTTTATTCTTGTTTTTGTTACTTTGATCTCCTGTTCTAACAAATATGTTTTCTGGTGCTGCACCTGTTCTTAACATTTTCCTTAAACCTCCTGTAGCTTTATAATACTTATGGTGTCTGTGCATCCTACAGCTCTGAAGCATTTAATCCTCGCTTCAGCTGTGATGCACCTGATCTTTATGTGGCTGCACAGACCTTGTTTATGTCTTTTCCACAAGTTAATGCTACTCTGGGAAGAGACTGATTTCTTCAGAGCCACAGAAAGCTATTGCCCCACTTGGAAAGGTATTTATGCACAACTAGCTTGAAGCACATGTATAATCCCATTAAAGAGACTGTTTATGGATTTTAAGGTAGGCACCTGCTTAAGTACCTTGGTAATTCAGCGTGTAAAGAAGTAACACAGACTGAGTGAATTCCTAACCTAGAAAAGTAGGAGAAATGCCAGACCCCAAAACACTTGAGACAGCACAAGCAGTGGCACTAGCTAGAACGATTAGCTGGACAGGAGTGGAATTCAACTGTGCTTTGGAAAAGCTGTTATGTCCTAGGGTTATTGAGTCTTATTATTTGCTACTTGGTGTGGCATTTTACTACAGAACTGAAGCAACCATGTGGCACAGCAAAATGTGTTCTTTCAACTTCACAGCATGCAGAGGCTGTGAAATCCACGTGCTGTAAGTGCTGGGCAAGTAACGTAGGATGAGATGGCAGTGTGTGATTTTCATGTAATGAAGGTGCATCCTATGGGAAAGTGAGCAATAAAACTGCCATATAAAGTTGTGCAGTGGCTGAGCGAGTAGTAAAAACATGTTTCCTGCAGGATTCTTGACATTCTAATTACAGTCAGCTAGCGTCACTGTCACTTATGCATGGAAAAAAGATAGATAAAATAATACAATAAACTCTGTGGGGGAAGCATAAAGATTCAGTGTATGATGCCAGAATTTTCTTTTATTTAGTAGTGGGGAGTGTTAAATGCAGGTTGTATTAACAGGAGCTGGTGAATAGGTTCTCAGTATTTTCTAGTCCGTGGTTCTTTGTTTCTGATAAAAGAATATTTAAAATATCCTTCGCAGGAATTTTAGCCCATTGCAACAGCCTGCTGCCCGAGGTGTCAGCAAAAACTTGTGGTAGCTCTTGCCATATAAGAGCAAATGACATAAATCTGAAAGCCCCACACATAGCTAAGGATGTTGCTCACACACGCTTACTGCTAGGTCACTGCATTGCTGTGCTGCCTTGGGCAATGGCACAGCGCTGGGCTCAGGAGTCTGATGCAGAAATTTTTCAAAATTCTGCAAGCAGTTGTGTGACTACAATGTTAACAGCACTTCTTAGAAATGTTTGCAGCAAAACCTTGGTGCTCATCAGATTTTGTCAGATTTGATGATTCAGCCGTAGAGACTTTAGCTCTTTACTGACTTCCTGACGTTACCACGAAGCACCTGTAGTACACCAAAAAGATTCATTTTTGGAAATCTCTGCTGTGATTATGCAGTTGGAGGAGAAATGTTCTGTGGACAAAATAAAACCATATTTGGTGCTTAATTCAGGATGTTTAGTTTGCAAGAACAGATAGATCACAGTGGAGTGACAAGGAA
>NW_010578597.1:83502-120628 GCF_000705375.1 Tinamus guttatus
CAGATTAATTATTTAAATTTCCAGAAATGTCCTGAAATGATACAATATATAACTTCTTAAATAGCAGGTACTGAAACATTTTAAATTGTTTGTTTTTCTTTCTAGAAATAAAAATAGCCCACCACGTCACCCAGTCCTGTCTTCCATATCAGTTCTTTTTTGCTATCATCTAGGAACTGTTGTAAAAGGGTCGTTTTTAATCACAGTACTGAGAATACCAAGGATTTTTCTCTTGTACCTTTGTAATTTCTTAAAACAAAAGGTAGGTATATATTTGTGCAACACCATAAAAGTAGTAGTTAGTAGGAGAGATTTAAAAAAAAAAAGTAATTGTGTTGCTTAAAAATGGAAAAATGGGTGTAATGGGTGTTAGAGTGTGGATTTTATATTTTATTCTATTTTCTTCAAGGAAGAATTACTTTCAGTGCACTTATCTTTTTTTGTTAATTCAACCAAGATTTTTTTTTTAAATGAGAAAGCATTAAAATGGTCTGTATTTATTTTTTAAATGTAAAGTTTTTATGAAGGATAAAGGAAAATGCAAATTTGCAGAAGGCTTTATTTTAAAATTTTACATCATAACTTTTAAAAAGAAAAACTAAGAATTATGTTCTTATTTTGAGTATAAAATATCTTTTATAGAAAAGATTTCACCTGTTTATAAAGCTTATAAACCTGTCTACCAGTTTATAAAAATAATATGTGAAATATGAACTATTTGAGACATTTGTATAGGATCCAAAACACATCTTTTAAGGCATAAGAAAATATAGGCAGGCTGTTTTGATTGTTGCTTGCCTTCTTTCTTTCTTTCATGCATCTCTACATTTCTCACCCTCTGGTGAAAACACACCATTGCTGTTGGTTTTGGCACTTTAGCAAGGAGAAAGGTTCTCATGACTGTGCAGCTCTGATTCCAGAGACATTTAGACAGAAAGTTTTCAAATATAGGTCTCGGAATGTGTTCCTTTTCCTCCAAAGTTTGCCTTGGCCCTGAAGCAAGTCGTGTGTAGTTGTGAGAGGATTTTTACACTGAGCATCCCTGGTCCATGGATGGACCTGATCCCTGGACATGGTTTGTGAACACCGAAATAAAAGTCACTCTTAATTTACCTGTGAGCATCTGGGCTTATGTCACTTTTGTATGAAAGCCTTGGTTATAAAACTTAGCAAGTTGGGTTGATGAAGAACTTCATTTAAAGATGGTGGGAAGGATAAGTTGTGCTAAAAAGAAGATAGAGTATGTTCTGCCTTTAAGGAAAGCAGGATGAATGAACTTGCTGGGTACACTTTTTTGTAACCCGACTAACTGTAGAAGATGTACCTAGCAAAGAAGGAATATTGATCTATAACAGTGTGCTTAAAGCTTTTTCTGTCTTTTTCTGGTCCAGTTGCTGAACATGCAGCTGTGACAAGACCTGTGGCCTTCCACAAAAGTAACATAGCTCATTCCCATGGAAGGAAGGAAGGGCTGTGGCACCTTTCCAATGACATTCCCTCCATTTAGGGCACGAGTAGTAGGGAAGGATGGAGAAAGGATGCTCTATTCCTGTAGAGTTGATCCTGACTTTGCCACCTGTGCAAAAAAAGTCCTTCTTCTCTATGGAGAACAGAAGTCAGGGAGTATCAGATTGTCTGAGAATTACTGCAGGTTTTGTAGGTAAATTCACTGGTACTTCCTGCATGGAAATCATCAGGCAGAGTAGCAAAGAGGAGTATGCAACTGACGGCCCCTGCTGTAGGTATTTATAGTGCATAAATTACATTTTCAGTAAAATCACTTCTCCAGCACAAAGTGATAAAAGTATTTCACTGATGCCAGGAGTTTATATGTATGTATTTGTGTGAATGTACGGTGGCCGTTTTCAAGGAATTAATCTTGGAATATTTGCAGAAACTTCTTGAGGAGAAAAAAATAGGAGGTTCATGGTTTCTGCACAATTACATGGTAGTTATGGGACCTGAAAATTTCAAACAGTGACTATAAGAGGTTTACTTTGAAAATCCAGACAAAGTCATTCTGACCTCTGGGGAGGAAAGGAAGGTTGAAAGATTCATATATCACTGAATTGGGAGTTTCCTTTCCCTGAGCAAAATGGTCATTTAAAACTGGAAGGCTACCGTGGCTGCCAAGATACCTTTTTTGATTGCATTTGGTAAAATATTCACATGTCAAAAAATTGTGAGTTTTTGATATGGTGTTGGGGGTGGACTAACTTTTGAACTTTTCTATTCTGTTTTTGCTATGAAATTAATATAGATCAATATACTCATAAGAATTCAAGTTGTTTAGTAAAAAGTTCATTCAGGAAAATGTAAGTCTTTTCCACCTGCCCTGAAAAATGAATTGTAAAAATGTATTGACTCTGGGTCAATACACACATATGCATGCATAAAAATCCTCTTGCTCTTTTATTTTTGTCTGTTGGTTTACCAGGCATTTCAGACATGTGAAGATTTTTTGATGAAGGACAAAAAAAAGATTAAAAAAAAATGCCTGTGTCCTCATCCTTGGTCACTGAAAAGTATTGTAAGGTTTACTGACTTGCCTGCCTGTTTGGTTCTCCACGCAGCTGTTAGTTCACTAAAGCTGCTTACAGCACTTATTTTCTTTCCCAGAGAAGATTCTTTCATCCACAGGAAGAAGAAAGTGCTCAGCTCATCAGTCATTAATACTGTAGTACCTAAATTAAAAACATTTCGTATAATCTGAAAAGAAATACACATTACCTAAACGAATGCTTTGTAAGGAGCGATAGAGTATTCTGAAAAGCAAGTTTTTCCAAAATGTCATTTTTATATGAGTCTAATTCTGCGTCCAATAACCAAACATTTCACTTT
Organism: Tinamus guttatus; assembly: GCF_000705375.1. The sequence goes on from NW_010578597.1 coordinate 86,344, forward strand.
ATTACAGGAAAGTGCATGTGCAAAGTGCCTGTTCAAGAGCTGTTGCAGCTGGTTTTGGTGCCTAGAAAGGTGTTTAAGATACTTTAACCAGGTACGCTCTGTCATTTCTCTATCATTTGAACATCTGCAAGCTTACTTGGAAACTACACATGTATCTAGCTCCATTTAACACTAGTGCATGAAAACTAAAGTTAGTTGTTGGCCTGCTAAACGAAAGAAAAGTCATTTTCAAGTTAGGTGGAAAATGTTAGCAATAAATAAGGAAAGTGTTAGCAAAAAATACAAACATGCAAGGTATTGAGTAAATGTCCAAAAAAGATTGCTAAAACAGCTTGAGATGGCCCTTTCAGAGGGGCCATTTCCACCCGCTATTTCCAAGGGGGTGAAGACTTAACATCTCTGTGAGTTGTGCCAGATGGACTCCTGAAATGTGGTGTGTGCAGGTGGCAAAAGCAATGAAGAAGCAGGATGCCCACTAGGAGATGTGTCACCGGACTAGGGAACTGGGTGTATGCAGCTTATTACTTCATTTCTATTAGAATCTGGGGACTTTATTTATCAAAGTTGGGACCCTTTTGTGTTAGACACTGTACTCAGTTCATGAGTTGCTTTTATAAAACCTGACAGGTTTTCTATATGATTCTCCCTTTGAAGTCCCTATTGAAAAAAAAAAAAACAATTTAACTGTTGGCAGATTTCCGTTATTAATATATCTGCGAATATAAGTCATGATCATGATAAAATGCCAGATGATATAATGATCTCTTTCTTTGAAAGACATCTTTGTTTTCTTAGCAGTTTGTTTCAAAAGCTTTTTTTTTGAAATTTCTGATGTGTAACACTTTTTTCAGACACTTGACTCCTACTCTTTCCTTCCTGATCCTTTCTCCAAGTTTTTTCACAACTCTATTTGCATCATTGTATGTAGTTAATTTTTTCTTTTTCTCAGTCCCTTTTTATTGTCTGGTGGCTGTGGTATCCTTAACACTAAAGGAATCAGATGTTGTTTGTGTTGATTCCTAACTCCATAACTGTTGCCTCTTTTATTCTCATTGCTGAGGCCAATAGTGAAGTACACAAGACAATTCTGATAAATTGTCTTGAATTATTCTAATGTAGGTGCATAAATTAAACTTAATCCTGGATAACTATACAGATGAAGTTTTTCACTTATTTCAGCCTAGATTAGATACTTGTATGGCAAAATCTCAAGTTCTAGCTGATGAGTTTTCCAGACTTACATTTTTTCGGTAGATCTTATGGTCACTGACTTGGTGAGGAACCTCAGAGTTAGTTTTGACTCCAAGCATTCCATTTATAGTCACCCTTCCTTTGACTTCCTGCTTTTCAAAGAGATAGCCAGTATCCTCATGTTTGCTTTTTCCAGCTGTTATGTGCTATGTGTTTGTTTAAAAAAAAAAAGCGTGCAAAGAAGTGTGTGCTTTCCGTATTTCTTTTGTAAAAGAGTTCCTGTTTCCTAATTTATTGCAAGAAAAGAAATATCACTTTATATATGAGTTAGATTTTTTTTCCTAATGATGATAATATGCTTGCTGTTGAATAATTGTTTGAACATCTTTTTGGCAAAGATGATAGCACTCCATGTGCTGCAAGCCCACAGTAATTTGGGAGAGAGAGAATAAGGAAAGCAGGAACATTTTGTAAGATATGTAATAGAAGTTTTATCTATATGAAAGGGGTAACATCAGGCTCTGATTAGTGCATTGCATAGAATGATAAATGTATCTATTTTTTTTCCTATAAAGAATATATCAAACCTGATTAAAAAAAATGGTTACGACTGAAAATATAATCCAGTCTTCAATTTTGCAAATCAGTGGCCAAATTCTAAAATGAAAAAGAGGAGTTAAAGAGTCTACAGTTTTAAGCGGCTTAACATATGGCTTGATTAACAGCGCTGACCTCTTAAGAACTCTCATTGAAATCGGTGTAAGTTGTTGGGTTCTGCCTTGAAATTTCATCTAGTTGTTGAGCATGGACTCAAGAATAAGACTTCATGATTTTTTGAAGTTTCTTGTACATATGTTTCTAACATTCTGAGAGTTTTTGGAGTATGCAGATTCTGATTTTTATATGAGTTGAAATTACTAAAATGTGGAACAGCTGTTACAAAAGTTGGTCCAAAACTCATTGTGTGTACTAACATTCCTTACTACCTTGTTGCCTTTTACCCCAGAATTACATTCATTATAGTAATAAGCATATAATTAACAGAAAATTCGAAAGTAATAGGAATAATAAGGAAAAGAAAAAGAAAGATTTTTGTTATAGTGCATAGATGATTTAAACTCTTTCTTCTCCTTCATTCGCAATTTTAATCAGAACTAAACAGAGTCTTTGTTTTCCCTCTGGGAAACTTGTGGATGAGAAACAGGTGTCAGAGGAAGTAGCATTGGTGATAGTGTGTGTGAGGTTCGTTCTTCCCATGCAGCACCAACCAAGGGCTCCGTTGTCTGAGGGTACTCCTGGGGCTGAGTGTGCCATCGTTCATGTGGGATTTAACACTGCCTTCGGCTGTTTGACAGCTGAGGCTGTGCCAGACTCAGCCGAATGTCGTTCAGCCTCGCACAAAAGGGACCAAAAAGGCACCTCTTGTCTTCCCATTGTGTCAGTGCTGTGCCAGTTGCTGACAGTTGCCATATTTCCAGTGGCAGTTTTGGGAGGAATGGGAATGTAAACCAAGTATCCTGTTCACATTGCAATGTGGATAATTACATTCGGCCTTCCGAAGATTTCCCTTGGATTTGCAACTGGATCCTGTGCTAAACTGCGGTGTAGTGTTGCTATGTGCTGTTAAACAGTTCACTCCTTAAGCTGTTCCATTTCAGTCATGGGCAAAGTGATTCATGTGTGTGTATAATCCATTAGTAACAATTGTAAAGCACTCTGGGTTCTATCTGGATGAAAAGTGCTTTCTGAATATAAAGTCATTATCCTTACTTGACAGTTCTGTTTGCCAACACTTGTCAGAATTACCACAGATTTTTCATCTTCTGGCTCTGATGGTTTCAGTATGTTCCAGATAAACATATCCAATCATCTCAAGTAAAATCTGGTAGATGGAACTGCTCTCACATAAAAAAGAATATACTGTTTTCTTTATGTGGTTTCGGAGCTACAAGGTCTCTCTGTCTCCTGCTCTTTTAAATTGTTGTGGTAAAGTCTTAACTTTTTATACATCAAAGAAATCACTTTTTTCCTTTATAGACTTTTTGCAATTACTTTGTTTATTTATTTATACACAGCATATCTATTGTGGGATAGTGTTGCTTTTCTGTGTCTGCTTTGGGTTCATGCGCAGCCAGTTGGCAAACAAGTGCTCCAACGTCCACACGTGGGTTTGCGATGGCGTTGCCGAGCGGCGGGCGCCTTCCCCGTTCTCCTCAGCGCCGTGACCCACAGTGCGGCCTCGAGGGCCCGCGAGGGTGGTGGGGACTCCGGATGCTGATACTGAAAGCCACCGACTGTCTGGTGTAAAAACAAAGCAAAAACAGACAAAAGAATCAGAAGCAAGGCTGACCAGTAGTCTTATATCCATGGCAATTGGTCGTCTCTTAAACTTTGGGTGGAAGCCTATCAGGAGTTTGTGGCTAAATGCCTTGTACAAAAATGACCTAGATAGAGCCAAAATTCATGTATGCTAATGTAAATACAGTTCTCTTCTGCACCGCCAAATGCGTTCTGCTTCGCTCCGTCTAATACTTCTTTTTCCTTCCAAAAACAATACTGTATTTTAATGTTACTGGCAAAATTGCTGCTAGATGTTAAGCTAGATTTTCAATCATTTTGAAAATACGGTTGACTAAAATTGCTCATCCTCAGTGAAATCGTATTTTAATTCTGTTTGTTTTTCCTTGTAGAGGCTTTACATGTGCTGCAAAAGGAGATAAAATTTATTAGGTTGATATTTGCTCTATAAGGTGAACTGTGTGGGAGATAGAGATGAATGAAACTGACTTATTCTTCCTTTGATGCAGGCAGAACTGAACACTGTTGTGGTCTGTAGCCTGACAGTGTCTTATGACCTCCCTGAATCATTTCCAGTTTGCTAAATGGAAGTTTTTTTCCTGTCCCGCTTCCCTTAAGAAAAGGAAGCAAGCAACCAGTAATTCATGCCTTTAAGAGGGACGATTTTTGAGCTGCTCTGGCTGTGTCTAGTTTGGTTTTGTTTTGAAACTCCCAAATGAGAACGCTGTTGCAGCAATGCAGGTGCCACTGTTAACTATTGCAGTAACGCTGTGATCGTGCTATGGCAGGCACTTAAGGCAGGAGCCCTTTGCTTCGGCCCCTTTGGGTCAAATGCAGCCCAGATGCAGCAGTGAGCTGCTGCAGAAAGGAGACCCAGCTACACTCCCCAGGAGAGGCTGCAGCTGGTGGGTGACAGCCCTGCAGGGAGGGGGCCCAAAACTGTGAATGGGAATGCCGTTCTCTGGCAATGGTGTTACCTGTGAAGAGAGGTGGACTACACGCAGAAAGAATTGGTTTGAGGAGCTGGAGTAGTAGAAATAGGATGAAATGTATGATAGTTTGATATGATTAGCCTAAGGACTGAAAACAATTCTTGCTGTATCAGCTAGATGCTTACTGGTTGGAAGTGATGGAGAGTATTAGTATGTTTGTCAGCCGTGACACAAAAGCCATCAATGGGTTTGTGCAGCTGCAGAAAGGGCAGAATCAGACCTAGGAGATATTGGGATGAGGTATTTCCAGTACAGAGGGAGATCAATTTTTACTGTCCAAGCTGCTGATTAAGCGGTCAGGCTTATCTCACCAGAGTGAACTGGAATATCCTGCTGTGTGTATTCTGACAAATGAAGGGTAAGAGCAAACATGTTTGCTATCTACAAGTAAATTCAGGAAGAGAAACAAAAGGGATGGTTAAGAGCCAAGACAAGATCGGAAGGAGAAGGAATAGATGTAAACTGTTCATAAGTAAATGTTGTCTGGAAATTGGGGAAAAAAAGGAAAAAAAAAAGGTTCCTAAGAGCAGGAGAGACAATGGTCTGGAACAGCACCAAATGCGACGGCTGGGAGGAGGGAAGGCTCTGAGTAGCTTAAAGAGGGAGCTTTCAACTTAGTAGAAGAACTTGCTTAGTCTGAAAAAGCCTGGAGGAGAGACTGGAAGTCCATTCCAATCCTACATGTCCGTGCCTCTTCAGTGGGGTCTCGTTGGCCCCTGTTGCTGCAGTTTCCCACCAGCATCTGAGAGGCATGATGTAGCGCTCACTGTGTCAGCAATGGCCTGTACAGCGGTGAGAGGAACAGCACTGTCACTGGCTACCGCTAGATTTTGTATTCTGAGGGGATTCCCCAGCTGTGCACTCATGAGCTAGGAGCACTTAAAAGCCCTGTCTGAGCTCCACGACACTGCACTGCCCCCAAGAGAATTGGCAGTAAAAAGAGAATCGGATCAGTCTGAAAATATCAGTAGAGCAGAAAAAGCTGAAGTGGGATGTGAGACCAGCGTCTCTCTTGTTTCTTTTTTTAAGAAGATCTGTTGCTATAGCAATCGTCTCCCCACAAGCTCCTTTTATTAAAGCAAGCCCCAGAATGGAGGGCTGAATTCAGCTGTTACACAAAGTAGCAATTATTCTCAACAATCAGGGAACTTATGGCCTGGATCTGAGCCACAGGGCCTTTCTCATGAAACTAGCGGGTCAGTTTTTCCAAGACCCTTGACATTCTGTGTTGTGAAGCACAGAAGGATGTCTTCTTTAAATAGTTTTTTTTGCATACTGTGGTATTTGGAAATATGTAAACATTCACATTCCTTATTTATTCATTCTGACACTGAGAAACCAGTGTCTAGTTCCCAGGCTTCCAGCCAAAGAGGCTTGTGTTCTCCACAAAGGTGATGATACAGAACTGCCTTGCTAGTGCAAGGATAAGGACTGCGCCTGACCCACTGTCTCTCAGTCTTTCTGATCCATGGGACAGCACTGATACCATTACTACTTGCATATCAACATAGCAGAGCCTACCATTTTAAAACACCAATGCATTAAACAAAGATTTTAAAAAATATTAGCTATGTTGACTCAAATTGAACCTACACCTAGCTCAGTATCTGTGCTCAGTGGCTGGAAAGAGTGAGTACTCCACACTCCAGTGTGTTTCCCCATCCCCAGTGCCCTTTCTGAATCTGTTTTCAGCCTTCGGACCTCTTGAGCTGGTTATGATTTCTGTGTGTTTAATAACTCTCAGTGGATTCCTGTTCCCTGAACTTTTCCAGTCTCCCTTGAGCTCATGCAAACTTTCAGCAGCTACAGCATTCTTTGGCTAGCAGTTCACAGCTACAGACCGCAGCGAGAACTATCATCAGTTTTTTGAATCTGGCTTCTACTGGCTTCATATGGTTCCCCCTCTGCTTTGTCCTCACTCTGGAAGAAACAATGAGCCATCTAACCCTACCTACTCCCTTCACATTTTTCATGATTTTGTCGATCTCTTACCGCATCCTCCTTCGGTCGTCTCTTCCAGACAGAAGAGTCTGGTGCACTCAGTTGTTCCCCAGACAGAAGACATTCCTTACCTTTTGGGTCATTCTTGTTGCCCTTCTCTCAAACATTTCCAATTCCTTTAAAGCTTTTTTTTTTTTTTTTTTTTTGTATGAGAAAAGAGAATGCACTCTGCAGGGAAAAAATAACACGTTTGAATAACCTGTGTCTAGAGGAAAGCAGGTTCCTCCTTGACCATAGCCTACCATTTTAGCCTTTGCAACTTTTTTTCATTTGAAAGGGAGTGGGATTTTGCACATACACTGAAAGTAAAAAATGCACGAGACGTCTGCGGTTCTTGGTCCAAAGTCTAGAAAGGTTTGCAAACATTGGGAATAACTCATGTGTGTGTGTTAGAGTCTTTTTGTGGTTAAGGATGAGAGATCAGCAATACTCTTAAGCACAGCACTGATTTTTTAAGGATGTAGCTCATTTCTGTGCAGCTCTGAGTTTGATGGGAGCATATGTTTAATTAAAAATTAGATGTGTATTTTGTTAGTAAGAACATGTAGGTTACTAAAGGGCTGGATAGGATCAGGATGCAGGTCAGTATAGGAGAACTGTAATGTATGGAGCAGTAGTCTGACCGAGAAACCCTCAAAACTTTTCCTTAGAAATACGATCTCTACCACTTGCCTAAGTCTTCCCTTTGCACTAGGGGAGTAAAGTTCTTATTTTATCTGAATTAATGACTAGTTTTGTAGCCTCCAGCAGCTCATTCATTTCTGTGTCTCTTATTCCCTTGGTAATATTGGATTATTACCTAGCTGTCCACCTTGCTTGGGTATTGTCTCAACTAGCTGATATTTATATTATCTTTTGAAGCTGTAATTGCTGTGAATGCTATTTTCTGTTAAGTGGTTTGTAACAGCTGAAATCCTTATGGAGGTCATATTCACTCCCCACTATTATTTTTCAATCTTTCCAAGATAACTGTGCTGGTTAATAAATATCAGAAATTCTTCTAGTTGCACATTCCTAAAATACCAAACTGACTAATTCCAGAGTGCAAACAAGTGGTTATTTATTTTAAGCCTAGAAACAGTGTTTGTACAAGTGCACATGCATTTTCAGCATTCCTTTTAATTTTTAAAAGAGGATTTTCTTTTTTACTATTTATTACAGATACACATTCTCTGTCTAATTTATTAGCAAAATTCATACTGACCTCACCAGATCAGGATCTACTTTGTGCGCTGGGCCTTAGTGCTTAAGGGACAGAAACAACCTCTGAAAAGCCATTTTTCCATTTGTGTCTCCGTTTCCTGGCTGCGAGTGGGAAGGATGAAACAAATATAACTCACAGCCCGTTGCAGAGATAGGCCGGCCCAAGCAGGAGCTGGAGCTGGGAGGCAGAACGGGAGGTTGACCTGAGGTCCTCCTGTCCCCTGCACTTGTGCCCTGGGCAAGCAACCAGGTGCTGGCCTCAACACCCTTGAGCTCCGCTCGTGTTGGTCACCGATAAGTCAAGGGTGTTGAGGCAGCACCTGGTTGAGCCCCAGGGTTCACCTCCCTCCAGGTCCTTATACGCCTTAAGATATCTGAGGCTATTTTGTATTTTTATTTGTAGTAAGGGAAAAATGTATTTTTGAACTAGAAATGTTTTGTAGTAAGCATACATAATTCACTTTCAACAAATCGATTTTTTTCAATCCCAGATGAAGCAGTAAGTAATCTAAACATTAAATACATGTTAGGATTTATAAATTCCTTCTGATCGGTAATCCTTTGCAAACTCCGGTTCTTACTGAGCATAACAGATGTAACTAATGTTTTGTGACATAACCACCTTCTAGTATTTTTGAGAAAAGGGAAACTATTCATAAGATTTGCTGGCACACATTTCAGGTATTTTGAGTGCTGTTTTTCTTAGTTGATATTTTGGACACTGATTCAACATTTCTTTGAAGAGTTCCATAAATGGGACAGATGTGCCAAGTTATCCAGGAGAGATGCTACAGTAATCCAGCCCAGGAAGGTAATGGAGCTGTCCTTCCTGCCTGTCATGGCAGGTGTCCATAAAGAGAACTCTCACAAAATCCCTTATACCTTAAAAACTGTGAGTGCCGTGGCTGTCTGGTCAAATTCTGCTGGTTTTTTTTTTTTTTTCCTCCCATAAGACTCACTGATCTAGTCTGGGATCCCTTTGCCCTTCAACAATCATTTTCAACGTTGATTTTGTTTTTCATGAAAAGGTTTTACAGCTACAGCCATAAGCTTAAATTTTGATAGGATAGGAATATTCTGAAAGGGCAATTTATAAAACCATTGTAATCATCAACTCCTAATGACTTGATAACAGTGTAATTTGCTTGTTTCACTTAAGCAGTTTGCCTCCAGTCTTGGTAGTACCTTCATAGCAAATAAATTAGTTTGGATAGTGTGACTACAGATGTTTTGTGGCAATTTTTGTCATATTCTTCAACAGAGTTAGACTAGAGAACTTTGGTATTTTAAAATTAGTAGCATAAAAGTGTATTCAGAAACTTATTTGGTCCATGTTAGACCATTTTCTACTGATAGGAATTACGCAGAAAAAAAAAGTGAGATTAGAAGCATAGTTATTGTAGTCATTTCAAATCAAATTGTCATATTATGTAAAATAGCTTTTTATATATGCATTAAGTTGGTATTTCTGAATATCATTTAAAGCTTTTCACTTTGCTGAAGTAGAATCTAGATTATATGGGCCTTTACCGTCCATTTACATTATTATCTTCTCTCGTTTCAGCATGCGTACACAACGGCAGCCATAAATGGGACAGATTTTTGTACATCAGCTAAGGATGCTGTCTTTATTTTGGCAAAAAATTCTGCTAAAATTGCTCCCATTATCTGTTTTGGAAATTTTATCATCTTTCTAGGAAAGGTAAGAGTAAAAAACCTGCCATTCTGTAATAAAAAAGTGAAAATTCAGGTCCGATCTTCTTGTCTTTCCTTTTCCAAAGTCAATAAGGCTTTTCTTGAGGTTGGTGTTGTTTGGGCTTTAAAATGAATTTGGGGCAGACTATAATGCCTGAGGTGCTTAATCTTTTTCCCGGTCTTTACTCAGTTATTCAGCTGTAGAATCCTACAGCTCCACTCCTTGGCTCCGCTCTTGCAGCTCCCCTTGCACTGAGTCTTTGGTGAACATGGTAAATATTGCCCCTGCCCTACAGAATTTACACTCTTCTTTGAGCACAAAGCGTGCCAGCTACACGATGCCCGTAGTGCCAGATGCAGGATGTGCTGTTAAGCACTAGCTGTAATGTGTGTGCCTTGGGATTTTGTTCATTTGGCTGTATCTTGTGGAGCACTACTACACTACAATGAGGCTGCATTTCTCTTGCCCTTTCCAGGTGTTTGTTGTGTGTTTTACTGTTTTTGGAGGATTGATGGCATTTAACTACCATCGTGAGCTGCAAGCTTGGGTAGTTCCTCTGTTGCTGGTTGCATTTTTTGCCTACGTGGTATCCCAGAGCTTTCTGTCTGTGTTTGAAGTGACAGTGGATGCCCTGTTCCTTTGCTGTGCTATTGATATGGAAACAAACGATGGATCTGCAGAGAAGCCCTACTTCATGGATCAGGAATTGCTGGTAAACCTCTGTAATAACAAAGACATTCGAGCTGTTACACACTTCCGGGGCTTTTTCTTTCCCAAAAACACAGTAATTGGAACCCCATGACCAGTGCCATTTCCAGCTCAGCATCTTAGAACGGGAGGGGCTCAAGGTTACAAATTATATTTTAGTTTATACAGTGAAGTAAATGGTTGCCTCTGGTCTTTGCGTATTAGCTATGATCTGTTGCTTTCTTCTGGCTATCCCCTGTAAAGGATGGCTGATTTTTTATGGCTTGTTAGATATATTACGTACTTAAAATAAATAGCTGAGCTAGCTGCAGAGTCTTATTTACAAAATGTTCTAAAATTAGATGTTTTTATCTATTGTGACTTATTGTACAGCAGGGGGCAAAAATAAGGAACAAGGAGCTCTTGTTGCCAGCAGCAGGTCAGGTATCCATCCGTATCCTGGATGTCGTAGTCCATGAAGCAGCCCTTCTGCTGCTTTGTGGATTGTTCTTTCTCTTTACCTTGGTAATTACTGTGTTATAGTGCAAGCATTTCAATGGAGGGTTATTGAATAGTTAGTAGTGCTGAGAAGCACTTCACAGACAGCTGCACCTGCAGTGTCTGAATGCACACGTGCCTTCTCTTGCATGTGAAGGTACTGGTTGATAATGCAGATGTTTTTAACTTTCATGCTATTTTTTCCTAGTTCTGTCTTTTTCTTCGTGAACCATGTGACAAAGAAATTACTAGTGATTCATGAAAAACAAACTCAGGAGCCAGAATAGCTCATATAATGTGAGTCTTCTGGATGGGTTTCATCAGGAGCAGCATCATAAAACTGTTTTGTTTTTCTTTATTGCTGTTGTTACATTCCCTGTAATGTTCTTTGAATTCTATTTAAAACAAAAATCAGCAAAAAAGCAGCCAAAAGATAGGCTTAACCCTTTGTACAGAAGAGAGCAGATATTCTTTGGCCTTGACTCAGAAGCGTACTTAAGCACATGTCCTAAATAGCAATATGTTACTGAATGGAAAACTCTGAAGCCTTGACCTCTCTTCTTCTCCCTCTGTTTTGCCAAATGCTAGAATACTTCTCAAGCCAATTCTTCTTTATGAAAAGTCAGAGGCTTTTCTTTCTGCAAATCCAGATTTGGTAGTTGCTTCTCTTCAACTCTGATCTTGATTTCTCGTAGTCAGCCGTGCTGCAGGGGCTCGGGTGAAGGGAGGACTTCCCGTAGTGCAGGGAGGAGAGTCTTCCCTGCGGCACAGGCTGTGTAAGCTTTTATGGGAAAAGAGGAGGGAGGGCACGTTTGAGGTACATGTGCTCCTTCAGGCCAGAAGTTGGAGTTTCCCAGCACGAGAAGCTACATGACAAGGGGTGTGGGTGTTACAGGCATCTGGAGTGGCTTGGGGAGGCTCTGGGGCCCCTCAGGACATGGGTGGAGAAGCGAGTGAATAGTTGCAGACAGCCAAAGATTTCTTGATGCCATAGGAGACATAAGAGGTACTTGATGCAGCCATCTTCCTAATTGCTGTCATTACCCTTGCTGTGTCTGCAGAGTCCCTCTCTATCAGTCAGTGCCATCCAGCTGAGGAACAGCTAACTTAGGTTTCACAGCCTGAAGGCTAATTGTCTTCCTTTACCAGATATTTTTATTTACATAGTGGTCTGCATTCCCATATGATCTCATTCTGATTTTTGCTTTCAGAGCTTTGTGAATCAGAGTAACAAGTTAACAGAAGAGCCAAAACCCAGAAGCATGAAACCCCTCCAGGACAATGAAGATGGGACAGAGCTCCAGCCTATGGTGAGAGAGAGCGTAGGCTGCGTCACTGATCTGCCAGGCAGCGTGTTGTTTGCTCTGCATCCTGAGAAGGACAGAGATGTTGTGTATCCTCCGATGTCCTACAGCAACCAGCATGCCTGAACCCAGATTATTGTTTTTCTTTTTATTGCTTTCCCTCCCAAGGAAATCCTCTGCTGGTGCAAAATTGATGGGGCAAACACTTGTGCTCCTCTTTGCTCCCGTTGCCCTGTGTGTAGCAGAGGAAGAACAAGATGGGCAATGGCAAAGGGGTGGGAGAGCAGCTCTAGCTAGGTAGTCCTTCACTGGCCCAGAGCATGTTGGCTTGTCTGCTGGGGAGAAGCTGGAGCACTTGTTGCCTTCTTACTTGCATGCAGGAACTGCTAATGTTACACAGTATTTAACTGCTTTTTTTTTTTTTTCCTTTTTCTCTCTTCATAGACTTGAATGGGAAGTGTACCAGGAAGTGTGAGGGCAGAACAGCAACAGCAAAAGCAGTTGCAGGGAAGGAAGTAACTATTACCAATACCCTGGGACAAAATGACAATTCATTCTGTAAAGTCCTATTTTACCTTCTGCACTGATAAACTGACACACAATCTGTTTTTTAAAAAAATCTATTTTGTATATCAGCATATCTGGTTTTTATTAATATTCCTATTATGATGGTCAACAAAAGCTGTTAATAAATAAATCCCCTGTAAGTTTCTATGGTGTCATAGTAAAAATACAAAGTTGACAAGGGAATATCTGGACAGAAGTGAAATAAAAGATATCAGATAAATAGTAAAAACAATGCTTTATAAGGAAACATTCCAACATAGATGTGAAATATAGTGTGTTGGGGAGGAATGTAGAGAAGTGACTTGTAGCAAGAACAAGGACATTAAAAAAAAACTCAGAGTCTTTCAGCATTTTATGAGCAGCTTTTGAGTTTTATTTAAACTTTGTACTTGAACACGGGTTATGCACTTTCACAGAGTCCAGCTTTTTCTGGCACTAGGGTGTGTCTAGATTTATCAGGGGAACATGATCTTCTCCTTTGTTCTTCTAAAGTTCCTTTAAAACTTGAGGTTAGAGATAGTAGGACGACTCCAACCAGCAGTTGCAGTAAAGTGTAGGAAATCAGTGCATCAGTGTAGGAAATGGGTTGTTACTGCAGGTAAGTGACTCATCTTGGCTGCCATACGGAGCCTGAACCAGAGAGGAGAAACTTCCGAACTGTGACTAATCACAGGTAGAGCAAAGGTTGACAGAAACCCTGTTGGAAACCCTGTGTCTGGTTCAGCTACACACTGTGCTCATCAGTGCTGTGTGCTCGTTATCTGCCAGGCAATGCTTACAGGGACTTGCTCTGTGTTTGTTTAGCCAACTTCGGTCTGCTTCAGTAAGAGCCACTTGGAGAAGCTGAGGCATGTGGAAACGATGAAGAGGGAGAAGAAAGGGATTAATTACTTTCTGCCTGACAGATGAAGCTGATCATCTCTTGGCTGTGACTTGCTGGTTTGTGTTATTTAGAACTGGACCCTGGGGTGCTTTTGTCAAGAAAGTGTGTCAGATCTGGTACTTCTTCCTCCTAGACAAGTCCCAGTAAGATTAGTTCTGAAGTAACAGAATCTTTACAACCTAATAGTGAAGTTTGCCAATCAACAAAGTATATTTGATTTGCCCGGAAGTTATGTATATATGTATATATATTTAAAAATGCTGCTCTTGCATACTTCCTTTTTTTCCCCTCCATTCCTGTTTGATATTCCCATTGCCTAAGGTTTTGACCCTTCACTCAGTAAGCTTCACTTAAACGGTGAATGGAAGAGAGGGAGGGACATTTTAATTGAAGTTACCTTCTTGTTTCCAGACACTCCATATGTTGTTTGCAATTATGATGCAATGCCATTGCCTTCACTGCTGTTGCTGAGTGGAAAAAGACTCTTTAATATGAATTTTGGTGGGATTTTTAAATAAGAAAGTTAGTGGAAGTCACTATTAATCAGTACTAGTGTGTGTTTCACTAAAACAGTGCTGTAATGACTGTAGTTCAATGGAAGTTAAACTGTGACAATATGACGTTTTGAAAGTTAAGTGTAATTTGACAGCATAATTCAGAATATAGCTTTTAATTAGATTTTCTGTACAAAGCATATTTTATAGCTTTCAGCTGCAACATGGTACTTCCCCCATCTCGCTGTATGTTTCACTAGTAATTAGCTCAACAACTTCCAAATGTAGCGTTCCCGTGTGGGCGGCAGGAACCCTCTCCAGAGGGATAAAGCTCCTCTGCAGAGGCTGAGGCTGTTTGGTGGCTCTTGCTGCCCTCCTCAGCAGTGTAGTGTGGTCAGGCCCTGGGGAGCAGGCTTGGCAGTAGGTGAGGGGTCAGAGGTGGGCACAAACCCACGTGGACACCCCCATGGTGACCCACAAGGTGCTACTTTGTGCGGTGCTACCTGCGACGCTTGCAGCCATCTATCCAATGCAGCGCCCGCCGTTTCCTGCAGCTGCAGAGCAGAGGCTTCCTCAGGATGCAAGGTACTTTTAGAATTAAGCTTTTTAAAAATACGGGGTAAGGACTACTGTTGGAAATGGTGAAGTATCACAGCTTATTTTTTTACAGTTTGTATCTGGCATTGCTCGGTGTGTGCTTCAAACTTTAAAGTCATGACTCCTTTGGATACCTCTGTGAATGAAGAAAACGGATTAGAGTTTTCTGTTTGTTTTTTCCATCTGTGTCAAGGACTTGGGTAAATTAGCGGTGCCTGTGTGTCAGCCCTCTCGTTGTGAGGGGAAAAAAGCACTTTCTGTGTGGGAATAAAGCCCTGCTATTAGTAACTACAAACTTCGGGTTGCAGACCAGCGGGCACAAAGATCTGGATACATCATTACATATACTAAGCGCATGTATATGGAGTTGTTGAAGTGAGGTTATGAAGATTACAGGGTGAAATAGAGACCTTGTTGGACATCTGCAGTGTGTTTCCTTTAGGAAAAGGGCAGGCCTTAGTGAAAAGCTAAGGATTTCTGGTCACAACCTCACAGTCACGTAGAGGGGTAGTGAACTCTGCTGTAAAGGAGCACATTCCTTTCTTCTTAAGTCACTGTCACTTGCAGGAGACTTTACAAGGTTGTTAGATTAAATCCCTTTGAAAAGGAATTCCAGCTGCAACAGAGAGCTGTTCTGCTCCCCTTTCTACCCTGTTCTATGTTACCCTCCCCACAGGCAAGTGATGGCGATGTGAGGAAAATTTCATATAGCATCTCATCTTTAAGAATGGTACCATAACAAACAAGACAGGGCCTTCCTCATACCTTCAAGAAAAAAATATTTATTTATAAAAATACACTGGGATCAGTTTGAGAAGTGTGGCAATAAATACAGTTCAAGGAAGAAAAAGCATTTCTACATGGATATATTATGGCACAATAAAAGGTAAATGCACCATCAAACATGGGACTTCTGTTGGCTCAAGACTTTGTACAAGCTCCCTTTTTAGTAAGACAACTATTTCTAGGAGTTTGGTCAGTGTAGATAATGGAATGAATACACAATCACAAATGCACACTTAAAATGTCTAATGCAAGACTTACCATTAGCAAACAATACCATAGAAACATAGTAATGATATTTAAATCACTAATGTGGCATCTTAGATTTAATGAGCAAAGACCACATTTAAAATTTAAAAGCATGAAATTCTTTTATCTCATGTGGAACACAGAAAAGCTGTAAATATGTAAAATGAAGGCATAATGTGGTATGTGAATGCCTATTTAAGTAGAGATTGTGAAAATGCATAGCTCCTTATTTGAAGACCTGGCTGTACAAGAGCACTCCCCCTTTCACAGTATTCCTTTTTACTTCATATGCAGTTATTGTTTATGCTGTAGACTACAACTGTTACAGCACTAAAGGCAACTAGACAGGGAAAGGGCAGCAAAAGGAATAAGGAATGTATGTAAGGCAATATCTCTTTAGGTACATTAAGCATAGTGTGTAGGAAAAGACAGGTAACGATTCCACAAGGCTAGTTTCGTTCTTACTGAATAAAATAATGGACTAATACTGAATTTCTGATGCAAATCTAATAATCAATGCCTTGGTCACTGTACTGACCATGGTAATCTCTTTGATAGTCATCTTGGTACTCTCCGTGATAGTCGTCTGGGTATTCCGCCTGGTAGTCGCTGTCGCTGATCTCCGAGCCGTTGGTTCCCGTTCCTTGGCTGCCGTTGTGGATGACGGGTTCTGTGGGGGCAGCGCAGTACTTGGGGTCGTACACTTGCCGTCCAAGCCCGTACACACTCATGCCCTTCTGTGAAGCTACTTTGTTGGTACCCATTTGTAACGAAATAGTTGAGTTATCCACAGGCTGCAATATGTGCTTCTGGTCATAGATGTCTCTCCTGGTACCTGGTGCCAGCATCCCAGCCTAACAAAACAGGAGTTCAGAGGTTCAGTAAGAAACCAAGAACTGCCACTACTGAACTTATGATTACGACTTGTACTGGAAGTTTTAGAAAGTAGGAATTAAAGTATAATAAATCACAGAGCTATACTAGTAAGTCAGCCTTAGAAGGTAAGTCTCTGCTGACACATCCAGCATGTTCTGCCTCTTTAGAAACAATTAGAAAGAATACACTGCATGTTCAAAAGGAGGCCATGCCCAGGGGGTAACTGACTGGCTCAGCAGGCCTGACAGTAACAACCACTGCAGCTTCCCTCACCTGGCTGGCCCCTTTGTTGGTGCCCATCTGCAGGCTGATTGTCGTCTGGTCGAAGGGTTTGTCAGTCTGCATTTTGGGATCGTAGAGGTGTCTTCTAGTTCCATAGGCAGTCATGCCTGCCTGACTGGCACACTTGTTTGTGCCCATCTTCATTGGGAGAAGGAAGAGGTGGACAGAAAAAGTGATTATTTGTACAACAAGCACAGTCTAAGGAAACAAATACAGTTGATAACTGACAGCTGCCAGAGAGAGTAATTACACTGCGTGCTTCCTTCGTGCAGCTTGACTGCTACAGTAAGAAACTATCACTGCTCTATGCTGTGTTTCAAGAGGACAAATAAATAGCAGCTGTCATCCTGAGGCATTTCAGTGACTGGCATTTGGCCAACTGCTTGAGAGAAATGGCTGGGCATAGCAATGTGGAATTGTCACTCTCACCCTAGGCAGTAGTAATTCAGTTACACCACCACAACTTGTATGAAATCTTAAAATTATTGTGCTAGACAAGTTTTTTGTTTTTATGATTACTGAATTACTGAGGAAAGCAGAAAGAGGAGAAGGGGGAGGGGAGAAAAAAAAAAAAGACTACCACAGAAGAAGCTTTAGCTATCCAAAGACGACTCCTTATTTCAAAGTTTCTCTAGAGGACAAAGATGATCCTTGCTGCTACTATTAGGGTACTATTTAACTGTTGCTTTCTTCCTTATCATGCTTACAGCAGATTTAAAAAATACCAAAAAAAAAAATCTCATCACTTTCACACAGTCACTTGAACTTGTAAAGACAATCAACTGCTTACAAGAATTAAACCCCTATACCTCTTTTAATGATAAGAATGATTATAAAGATAAGAATATATTCTAATTCTGTAGAGGTTTTTGCATGAACAGCATTTCACTTAATCAGAACAAGACAGTTGTTTGCAAATGTAATAATTTCATACTTACCTGCAGGCCAATTACACTTTGACCAGCTTTTAGTTTTCCTGCATCAAAACTTCGTGCTTGTTTCTCTGCATATTTGACACCAATATCAATAGTAGTATGAAAGCCTTTGGTTTTTGCCTATTTAGAGAGAGAGAGGAAAAATACAATATATATAATATAAAGTATATTTTCTGCTTCTGAAACACTGTGACTTTACAGCTCATCAGGAGTCCTGTGCTGACAGAAGCAGTCTCAGTGTGTGGTCTTGGGCTCTGCAGATTAAGCTGCTGCAAACAGGTTTATTTGATATCTCTGCCACAACAGTGTTGCTGATCTGCTTGCTTTGCCACGTGAAGGTGCCATTCTGAAGCTACCCTGGGATCTTTGTCCTCCAGGGATTAAGGTGCACAGCAGATGTGCATGTGCCTGCACACATCCAGAGCAGGGCCCTATGCAGTCGAGTATCTGAACTCCAAGCCTTCTCTCAAGGTGTGAGGGAGGGAACAGGCACCTTATCAGAAGGGCAACTTCTGCAGTATCTCAGACTCACAGTAATATCCATCACTTTCAGACAGGCTGTAAGTTGTTGTCTGTATTTATGTGAGTGGAAAGGGAATATCTTGAGTGGGATGTGGATTTCTGCCACTGCTGGGGTACAAATACTCACCAGACCTGCTAGCGCTACTAAGGTAGTCTGTACTTGAGTCATATTTCCATTTTCAAAAAGATCATTTGCTTCAAAAATATCATGTGGCTTCATGCCGTAGACTTGGATGGCCTTGATAAAATTCCCAATATTCTCCAGCTAAACAGAAACAAAAGAACATTTTTTTTCACTCAGTATTTCAGTTCAGAAACTAAGTAACAAACTTTACTAAGTAATTTTAAAGTTTTCTGGGTATTGTTTGTTTTACATGAGTTCTTTGTGTAATGGAGATTGAATAGAACAGCAGTAGTGATTAAGATGGACCATCAGGAAGCTTATTTTCATTAATTTTGACTACAGAAGTCAACCTAAGGGTTCATCTACTCCAACATCTCTCCAAGGATGAATACAGTATACTTTTAGAGAAGGATTTAATGAGAGAACTCTTAACTGTGTCTTTGCCAACAGAAATCCTAATTTAAATCAGAGAACTTTAGGTTAAATTTGCATGCTCTTTGACTTTAGCAATAGATAATTTTGTGTTTTTTTTTTTTTTTTTAAATGCCCTGACTTTGCAAGCTTAGTTTGCAAAGCCCCAAACTTAGTTTGAAGGAATTATCTCGCTGGCCTATTGTGACAACCTGAGCCCACCTTTTGGGTTTCATTAGCAGGTTTTAGCACTAACTGCTGTCAGAATGAGAAAGTTATATAGAGTAAAACAAATAAGGCCGAGTATCTTCTGAAGTCATAAGAGATACTAAAACTAGGCTTAAAAAATAAATCCTTAAAAAATAAATTCCGTTTAGAAATATTCAGTCCAATAAAAACAAGGGACTAAACACACTACTACTGAGCTAGACCCACAACAGCCACGGCAGTCGGCTCCAGTCAGCAACCCCTTCTGTGCTGCCTCTCAATACGTGCTGCCTTCAGCAGTCCCTTGGTGAAGAAGGAAGGAAAAGGAAAGTGTGCTCGACAGGCTGCCCATAGGAAACTAAATCTGGACATACTGTCATCAAATACATACACAATAGTTAAACTGCAGTGTACCATTTTCTGAGTTGTTACACAATTATTTCCTGAGACCGCTCAGGTCCTTTTCCTTCCTTTCCCCACCGGCTGTTTTTATTTCCAGGAGGACACTTCAAACAGGGGCTTTAGTGTTTGGGTGGAGGCAGGTTCCTGCTGTAACATCCACAGCAGTGCCCGGATGCAAAACTCCACCTACATTTAGTAAAAGTTAACAGCTTTTGTACTTGAAAAGGGACCTTGCTATATGGTTCTCTATGCTTCTTTCATAAGCATCAGTTATCACTTAAGTAACACAAATATGTCCACTCAGCTGCCAGTTATGAGTATCTCAGCTGTAATTATTTTGCTAAATGCTGCTCATGTACGAAGTATTCCTAGATGTTCATGTCCATGTCTTGCTGTATGTACACGAATTTTGTTGCTGTTATGATCAAAGATGCACCATGTTCACAGCAAATTTGTTAATACACAACAGAAGACTTGCAGGGTTGCAGAGGTTAGGGGCACGTGGGTCTGGAGGAAGAGGGGACACTTGTTTGTTTTTACCTGGTGCCAATTTAGTTTTGATTGATTAATTTTCTTCACTGATCCTGGCTGCAGCTTATTTATAAGCCTGCGGAGGTGGGGAAAAAAAAAAGGGGGGGAAATACTTAAACAAGAAATCCCATCCTTAAAACATATATGTAGACATTATATATAATTTTTATTCATGCTTTATCAGTTCGATTAGTTCCATCAAGCTGGTTAATTTTAGATTTATACAGAGTGCCTAGCTCAGATAGCAGGAAATTTAACAAGTCTACAACATATTTGTTAAACTTTACGTGCCATTTCATTACTAAAGAACTTTGCAACTAAATTTATAAATGTTTGTTGAGATATAAAGAAGATTTGAGTTAAATTCCCATTCTTCTCCACGTTTCTAAGAAGCCATCTCCCCCCCTACCGCCAGCTGCTTGACAGTGGTAACTGATGTGTCTGAATGGGAGGCTGCAGGGAGCCCCACGCAGGGGTGGAAAGCAGCTCAACCAGGGTTTTTGCTGAGGACTTACTCGCACAGAATGATGCCATCTTTCAATCCCAGCTGAAAGTTTGCACCAATGCTTAGCCCTGTAACCTCTTCTATCCAGTTACGCAGGTCTTCTTCTATCTGGGGATCATATTTCAGGGCAATCTGTAATACAAGCATAAATAAATAAATCACTTAACAAGAGAAAATTGCAATTCTTTTCCCTATTACTTTAGGGAGGAGAAAATGTGCAATTGTTGATGAAACAAATAAATGAGGTTCTCCAAGCACAAGATTTGAGGGTAGGGGCAGCCTCCGCTTGCGCAGGGGCTGGCACTGGTGCCTCACCTCTGCGGGAAGCCGCGCGCGCGGCCACGGGAGCGAGTGGGAACGCGCCGTTTCTGACTGATGGCATCAGCTCCACTAACCCCTCGCTGCTTTCTAACTCCAAACAAGAAACCCGCTAACAGGCCAAAACGTGAGTTTCGGCCTTTGTTCCTACCCTTTGCTCCAGGAAAGGGAGATGTCGACAGCCGTTTACAAGGCGTGAGATTTTAATTCCAGCCTCTCTGATCAACTTGGATGGAGGCCTTTTATCTTGCACTAGTAATTCCCAACTCCAAAGTGGCAAAAATACAAATTACATTATTTTATTCTCAATTTTTCTTTAACTTTTTTTTTTCTCCTCCCAGAAAGTCTAGAAATTGATCTGTTCTGATTTTCTGGTAAAAAGACAGTAGTCAATCTGGGCTGCTAATCTGTATGTTGACGGTTCCTACTACAATAAAATCGCAGTTTGAACACACGTGTGAGAACACGGAGAGGTTCCAGTCAACCTCTTCCACAGCTCTTGAGCTACAGCTAGAAATTTAACAAACATTATGCCAGCTGAAAATTGAAGCAGTTTGTTACAGTCTAACTTAAAGATAGAGCTAAACTGTACTTTAGCCATCCTGCTGTTGAAAGACACATTTCCAGATTTAAAAAAAAAAGTTCTCTATTATATCATTTATTTATGAAATATTTGTTTTGAAGAAACAACCAACTCAATGATCAAAAGACTCACTTTGAAGATCAGGTCTTCTCTTTCCCCCAAAATTAAAAAAAAAAAAAAGTCAGTAAGCGTGAACCTGAGAGACTCCTGTAAATATGACTATTTTAATCTTTGTAAGCATGCAAAATAAAAAAGTCTAAAACCTCCCTCATTTAATGGTAAGGACATTCCACATTTGAGACTAAGATATGGCTGAGTGTTAAATACCTCTCTCCATTGCTTGGGTAACCTAGAAGGGATCGTATGGAATTTTATTGGCTCTGAAAAACATTTACTTTATGTTGGAGTACTTTCACATGGGTTCAAATCTTGAGGTTTTTTTCAAGAGGTTTAAGCATGCTGGGGTATCCCTACGGTGCTTATCTAGAGATAGGGAACAGAAAGGCTTATGCACACAAGGAAACGAGCTTTACTGGCTCTTATTCTCCACGTGGTCTTCACTGTTCTGCAGTTTGACTCCCACATACTAAAGCCCCTGTTTTAAACAGGTGGACAACCAAGTTGCAAGAAGGGAAGAGTGGTAATAGCTTCTTTGAAAGTTGTGCTCAGGGGTTCTTGGAGCATTTTAAACCACGAGGAATTAAAGACATTGAAACTTGATAATCTGTTTTTAAGCATGTGACAAAAGGGGTTAAAGGGAGGGACAAGGTCGGGAGCCGGGAAGCACCGTACGGCACCTCTCCGAATTCTCCGTGCGCTTTAGTCTTGATGACGCACTTGGAAGTTATGTAACACTGAATGAGGGAATACATCATACTTTCCACATGTCTATCAGATTTGTTCCAGTTTTCCTTTGATTGCTATCTATGAGCACAGGCTGGAAACTCTAGTATAAATGAATTTTTTTTTCCATTATTAATAATCTGCATGCCAACATCTGATCCTTTTTAAGTACTGAGTTCTCATGGAAGGTACTTAAATCTTAGCAAATACATGCACAGCAAAAGAAAACCTGTTCCAGTAAAGGCAACAGCAGTAGCTAGGCACCTTCAAAATATTAACGATCGGTGCCACTTAAAAAAGTTACTGTTTCAGAACACTGTGGAAGGCATCCTATTGTAGCAATGGGTGTAAAAGTGGGATAAAATGTTTTAAAATAGATAGCAGGAAGCCAAGTGTTTAAATTCTTCTGTTCTGGTTTATCTTGAAGGAAATATAAAGTTACAAAATCTCATTTTCATTGACAATCTGAGATGCAAAGAAATTTCTAACTATTATATTTGTAAGGAAACCAAAGTTTACACCAGCAGTCACAGTACAGGCAATCTAAGGCCAGGGGAGGGAAAGACGAGGTGTTAGGTGCCTACTGCTAACTCCAGGCTGTTAATAAAATTCCTAATAAAGGAAGAATCGCATTTGTCCTCAGTGCGGGGCGGGGGGGAACACAAACCTGCACAAGACTTGACCATTAACTGGAAAGCGAGCTTTTTGATTAATTTGAAGTAGAAATCTAATTGTTCTACTACGGGTAGTCAGAGCACTACAGTCCATATTGCCTTGCTATTTTTTACCTGCTATATAGGAAAGCCATGAGTTAAAAGAGGCAGCGTATAAATTAGATTTACAAACAAATCACTGTCCTTCTGGGCTGACTTCAGATTTAATGGAAAACAGACTATTTTAAAATATTCACCTACTCATTTTCTATCAGAGCTGTATAAAATATCCATTTCTGAGGCAGCTACACCCCTGCAAAATGCTCCATTTGTATCCAAGTTTGCTGGGCAGGAAATAGAAACCACACTGTATTTATAAGAGAACATTCTGACCTTGAGACTGGGTAATACCTATCACAGTCAGGACTGCAAATGTTAACTTTGGCATCTTCCTGATCTTCATACACATTCAAGTAACTATACCACTTTAATAAACGTACATATTTATCAGAACCTAAAATGTTTCTGATACGTCCATGCGACTGAACCGTGTGTCCTGGGCAGCCAGAAGGCAGAACTTATTTATGGTACAAGAGAGCAAGCACAATCCCTAGGCGACTCAGCTAAAAATCATTTTTTTCAAGTACTTATCTACTCTTACATACAAACAAACTATAATAAGCACTTTGTTTTACCTCAGACTGGTACATTTCAGTCTTGCAGATGGAGTTTTCTTGGGTTTTGTCGCCTAGATTTGATTCACTTTGAAGTAGTGGAAGAAAGGAGGGGTACAAACATCTCTGGAGCTTGGAGGAACAGAACAAGTGGACAGTTCTGCCTCTTACCAGGTGATTCCTATTTAAATGCTGAGTTGCAGCTTTAAATGTCTGGCACGCAGGAGCCAGCAGGCAGTTTGGTACTAACCCTGGCCGGGTCCCCTGCGTTAGCCTTGGGGAGTCTGGCGCCTGCACAACACTCGTGGTCGGAAGGCAGGATGAAATATTCTGTAGTGAGTTTACATGATACATTCACTGCAGAGCTGACAGCACTCGTGCTTATTCATAACATCCATCTAAAACACTTATGTTAGTCTTGGCAAACTGAGGCTTCAGGGTTCTTGAACTCAGTCCGATTCCTGCGTGCTGCTCTGTTAAGCTAGAACCTGCCCATCTGGGACCTGATGCAGCGTAAAAAACTTCCCTCTATATTTAAAACAAGAACAGTAGATATTTTTTTAAACACTGCATAGATCCCAGGAGATGCATGTGCAGTTATGGGGCCAACCTCAGGGGACAAAAGCAGATGATCAAAGTTACTCAAGGAGCCTAAAGCATCCTAGCCTTAAGCAATGATGTTAACCAGTATTTTACCCCATCGCAGATCTCGCATGGTCCTTTTTCACTAATCTTTTCCAAGTTCACCCCATCGCAGATCTCGCATGGACTTTCAGTTGTCCTTTTTCACTAATCTTTTCCAAGTTACACAGTACATGCTGTACACCAAGGACTACCTGTATGCCAAATCTCAGTCTGAGTTCAGCTGTCTGCATTGCTGCTACTCTGGAAAAATACTGCAAATAATTTCAAGAAAAGCTTTTAACAGTGCATGGATTTACTAGTCAAACTAAAACCAAACAATTCAATATTCTTACAATCCTGGGTTTAGTTACAAGCAAGAAAAGCAGATACAGGGAAGATTTTCGAAGTTGCCAGTCATGTCATTACAGCGCTTGGTCCCAGCGCTCTGGCTGGCGCTTCGGGCCATGGCCCTGCCTCTCTCCCAGCAGAAGCTGCACGTGTTTCATGCACAACTCTAAAATGGTGCCAGTGCTTGGAAGAAACTGCTCTCGGGTCAAAGGTTTTGACACTAAAAGCGTGTGCTTGTCAAAGTAAACAAACAGCACCAGAGCAGTGGCTGTGCCTCTCGAGCAAGTGTAAGGTTTATACATATAAAAATACGCAGCAATAGGTTACTATATAGCCAAGCCTTGACTGCAAGGTAACATCTCGGAGCCTACACCTCAGTGCCCCAGCACATACTTTAGTAACAAAAGGAAGAGCAATAAATAAAACAGGAAGGCTTAGATGTGAATAGTCCTCATGGAAAGGAGTCTGGAGTGGCTTGTTGCTTAAAGGCAGACAAAATAAGTAATTTTTTCAGCCAGAAAAAGATTGAGAAGATAAAGTTTACTGGATTTCCAATGAAGTATGGGAGCATATTCAGCTCATACTGCATTTAATCCAGGTCTAGCCAAGATTTTTATGCTAACTCTACTTTTGCATATTAAATTATAAACTGAAAGCAAGTAAAGAAAATAAAAATAAATCTTTTGGCTAGCTTTGAAGGTCAAAAGTTTTTAAAAATAAGATGACACATTTCTTGTTTAAATTAAGAAGTGGTTTGTCCTATATCAACTCTTCAGTTTTCAGTAACAGCACCAGCTTTCTCATTCCTGACTGAGCAAGTGAGCCTGGGTTTGCTGGGCTTGGTGGCTGTTTGCCCCAAGCCCCCTGTCCGCCTTGAAGTAGCTGCTGCCCCAGGAGAGCTGCCCCCGCAGACGCCCAGGACGCCAGGGTGACCCCACTGCCTTCGGGCTGCTTTGAGGGGCTCTTTCTCCTCCCTTTCTTAAGGCTTTGTGCGGATATGGGAGCACGTGAAAGCACATCCACCTCCTGCCATCAGGGCAGCAGCTCTCGCAAGTGGGAACAAGGCAGACTGCAAGGCTAATCCCAAATTACTGCCATCTAAAGTGCCCAATCCTGTTCATCACTTGTTCAAGGACGTCTCTGAGTGCCACAACTAAGAACATGGAAAATTCATATAGCCACGTATCCAAACAACATTGATGTTAAAAAATTACTGGCTGTGCAAAGGACAAAAAGGAGAAAAAAAAGGACCACTAGGTAGGAAGAAAAGTTTTTATATATACTTTTTGGAAATACAAAACTGAGTTACAACTGTCTGATCTGCTCTGTAGATTGCTGAACAGCTGAAGCCTCTTGGCAGAACCTGGGCAGTGGAAGCCTTTGACACAATTATTTCAAGTCACGGCTGTTTGCACTACAGAATAAAGTACCAGAAAATAAGTCTCAGCTAAGAGAGCATCAAACTAACATGATGTCTGTTATTTCCCAAGAAGGGATTTTACATCTTTTCTCAACCGTCCCCAGTCTTACTGGCTGGAACTCCGATCCAACACAGCAAGTCAGTGCAGATTATGTGATCAGTAGTGATTTCTTCTGAAAGTGCGAGTAGTGCCCTGGGAACACCCTCACCACACGGTACTGAAAAACGTTCGGTTTTTGCAAAGCCAGAGTAGTTATCACTCACTAAGGAACACTGCACCAAAACAGCAGAAATGAAACTGAATGCAAGTTGATGCAGTTCTTGTAAACGCTACTCAAAGTGAGCGGTCAGCCTTGCGCTGCAGGGGAGGCACAGGCCCTGCCGCGTCGTCTCAGCGCCTTTTTCAACGATCTACCTAAGGATCCTGCTGCTTTCACACCTCACCTCCCACCCAATAACCTCAGATATTTGGCAGTTTACAATCACTTTTCACACCAGGCGTAGTTTTGACTTAAATACACTGGATAAGCTGGCATGTCCTAAGGTAACAGGCATTTTCCAGGTAACTGTGCTCAGTTTTTACTATCCTCTCATTAGAGGGCCTTTTTCCTATCATAACCTGTACTTTTCATTTGGACATGATAAATGTAATAATTTCAGTGAAAGGGATGGGGACAACCTCTTGCAAAAAATAAGCCAAGAACATGTAGCCAAGTGATGTATGTCTGAATTACCCATGTTTCATTGACTATATGTACTTTCAGATATAAGATACAACATAACTGAGTTGAGACCATGTAGTATTGCAAGGTTAACAAGAACAGCGACAGTTCAAATGCTTTTCAGGTGGTGGAATCTCAGACACGCACCAGGCAGGTCCTGCTCTGGGGAGCACTGCCGGTTTTGCTTTGGTGCTTTGGTGTGGATGAACCCCGCCGCTCACAACGCAGTAGCTGTGTTTGACTGAGAGTGTTACCATGTCTTCCTGGACACATCTCTTTCATGCCCTGTCTTTTGCTGCGGGGGCTTCTAGCCCGTCCTCAGTTGATTAGAGAGAGCAGGAAAAGAGTTTTCAGACAAATGAGAGTTGGTTCAAGCAAAATCAGGAATATTAAGAAGATAAAACTACCTGTCTACAAATAAGAGGTTGTAGCAGCAGAACTACCAGCAGGAAAGCAGCCCAAGTGCAGAGGCTCCCTAGCAGGGCAGCCGGGGGAGCCCTTGAGGGCAGCAAGGTCCTTTCCACGGCGGGATGCACGGGAGGCCGGGAAGAGTCACTGCGAGCGGAACCGCGACCCCGAGCCCGGCAGGCCAAGTGCTGCCCCGCGGAGGCACTCGGAGCAGGAGGAAACACGGGCGCGTTTGTCCGTGTGGCACCTCGTGCAGGAGACACCGACAGCTTCGCCGTCTCACCCTGGCCAGAGGGCTGCCTATGCACATAGATGATTTATTTGGAGGACTTTAAGTCCTGGCACTCAGGTAAAGACTCAGAAGGGAAGTGGCAAAGGCAGCAAGCAGTAAAACCCAGAGCCGCATCTGGGGATGCGAGGCAGAATCAGAGCCTGGAGACAGCCCAGACTCCCAAAGGCTGAAGCATGTTTGGGCCGAGTCCCACAGCTGGGACGCGGCACAGCAGCCTGGTGCGAGGCCAAACAGGGCACTAGACCGTGTCTGTGACAACAGTACTTTATTCATAAGCAATATAATGTTCTGGAAGCCTACTGCCAGCTCCTTCTGCGTGACTAAAACCTTCAAGTATCAGTAATTTATAAAATGTGAATCACTTCTGATGCAGGTAGAGGATGGCTTTATATAAGCAATGAAAATGTTTATTATGTCTTCCCTCTTGAGACTGAAGCTCTGCACTGGTTTAAGAAAAAAAACGCAGAGAACCACCCACCTGAAAGACAAAAACTGTTTTTGAGAAAAATACTGTAATTCAGCCTGACTAATTAGAGACAGCAGAGCAAGTTACTTGGAGGCAATTCTGTTAAAACAAAAATATTTACCCGAAACAGAGCACATGCTGCTGAATACAGCTATGCAACTTCACAGTTGTTTAGAACCAAATACTTACAAAACGCATTTTTCAGTAGAGGAGTCCTGCTTAAAAGGAAAGCTAGAGTCCCTCTTAAAGGGAAGAGATGGATTTTCACATGATCTCACTTAGAAAAAATCTGTTTCAAATTGCCCTACGTGTCCTGGCCCCAAGCCCATTTTTACTGAAGGCCTTTCCTGTGCCGTTCCATGGGGGACGGGAATCTCTAAAAAGTTTTCCTTAAAAGGACGTGTCAGACACTCCGCGCACGCGACGCTCCGTAGCTACAGAAGCCAGCAGGGCTGAACACAGGGGTATCCAGCCCTTCGCTCCCAAGGGAATTACAGCCCAGCGAAGGACTTCTGAGTTAATGTTCCTACGAGCAGAACTGAGGCAAAGGAGTCACGAGCACATCCTCATCCTGGGACAAAGTGGGCACCCATCCTCTAAGGGTATTGATTCAGCAATAGGAGTATATAAGCAAAGTCTAACCCTGAAGCTACACAAAAGGCAAATTAATTTGTCCAATTGACACTCAGTCCAATGATTGTCCAAAAGCAATCATTACTGAAAGGCAAATGAGTTTTTATTTTCTGAGACTATTAAACCCTTTGGACTCTGTCAAACTCTATTTATTCCCCTGTAGGTTCTAGGAGAGTTATAACATAAAGGATAAATGCAAAACGATGTTTAGCAGCACCCTTGAACATTAACCTCAGCATGCCTTATATTTTTCCATGACCAGTAAGTTTTCATGGAAGTTTGCTATTCAGCCAGAAATATGGTTGCTGCAATGCATCTTTTAGAGTCCCAGGAAGAATTTCCTACCTAGAAGCGTGGCTGCAGCGTGCTCGGTAGGGCTCAGCGAGCTGAGCGTGACGCTTGCTGCAGACCTGCACGATGCGCGGGTGCCGGGCTCTCCCGGCGGTGCCGGCAGCTCGGGCTCCTTCCCCATGGCCCCTCTCCCCCGAGGCTGCGCAGGCTCCTTGGGGAAGGCAGGCCCTGGAATTGCATCCCGCAGGGACCGCGCACGCAGCTCCGTGTGGCAACTCCTCACGGACACCGTTTCTAGGAATGGTTCAAGACCCACCAAGGCTCCAAGAGACTCTGTGCACGGTGTCATGGCTAAGTTTATCAAGGGATTTAAATCACGAAAAAAGAGAAATTACCTCTTATGCAACGGGCTTTCAGCAGCGACTGCCAAACAGCACAAGGGTGGCTGCTTTTCGCTGGGAAGCTTCAATTCACCTGCTCATGGGCTGCTAAAAAAGCACTGTTCATTAGCAGGGAGACAGTAGTTCCTGTAAGACTTTCTTTCCTTATAATCACTGAATTACTCAAATGCCATTAGCCATGGGATCGGTACCAGCCTTGCTGCACATGGCGCTCTGTGCCGTGATGCCCAGGATAGCGTATCCTTTCCTTGGTGGTGGCAGTGCTTGGCTACTTCCTCATGGCTTGGAAAATTGTGTGGAATGGGCAGTGCCCAGCTAACATGGGCCTCCAGGAAGCTTCCATCAGACTGCAAGAGCGCCAGCAGCAACACAGGTCTGCATCAAAACTAAGTTCCTTCTGCCTGTTGTAGAAAGAGACAAACCCCAAGTACAAACTCAATGCTAGCAGGTTTTGCTGCCATCACTTAGTGCCTGCTGGTGCACCTGATGTACTTATTAACACTTTATTCAGCGATAAGACTTACACGGGTGCAGTGCTGGGCAGCTGCGACACCAGGGTCTGCATCCATGCTCCAGAGAGCAGCCCCTCCGAGACGGACGGCGCGCTGGGCCGAGATGCGTGCCGTGGGGAGCGGGGAGATGAGGGCGGGAGGGCCTGAGCTCCTCCACTGCCAGAATATCCCTCTCCCTCCAAAATTCAACCAAAGCCGCTGCTATTCATCAGGCTGCTGTGCTCATGCCACAATAATCAGCGTGACAGCTCTTCCCACCTAGGACCTTGCACGGGGATAATGTGAGTTACTGCAACTTAATAGAGCTAGGGTTTTAAAGGGCTTTTTATAAATAAATAAATAATTAAATACATTATCTACAAAATATGCAGAGAACGACTAACCCCATGTTTCTGCAGTTCAGGTAGCCAAGCTATTTTCAGGAGTACAGGAGATTGCGGTTCAGAAAAGGAGCAATATATGATTTGGCAGTGGAGGGAGGAGTGCAGAAGGACCATTTCCTACAAACTGCCATTCAACCCAGATTACTGAAATCTGATGTTTCCTGTAAGTCAACATAGAAGTAAGGAGCTGATAGAAGTGACCAGCAAAGCTGCTGTGAATATACTAGGGAATTCTCATTATCCTTGCGGTTGCTGATGCATGGAAAAAATGCATCTTCCGCTCAACCATAATTCAGTATTTACATCATTAATGTGTTTTAAGCAATATAGGTAGCTATTGTGCCAAACACTGGTCAAATGTAAGTATAATTATGGAATTATTCCATTGTACCATTTATGTTTTGCAGACAGTTTTTCTGTTGACTCAGTTATCAAATATGTAATTTTGTACCAATTTCTTCTTCTGCTGGTTACAGTCTCTGTATCTGGTTTATAGATTTCCTCACTACAATTATAGGCAGAAGTTTTCAATGTTTCATTTATCCCTACGTATTACAATTACAAAAGAGGTTTGGGAACAACTATTAAAAGAGAAAGAGGCTTGAAGATTACCACGCGGTTAGAGATTTCTAGAAGACAATGAAGAGAAAGGACAAAGTCACGAAGCAGTTCATCTGAGCTGCAGAACTGTTAAAGCCTGGATCCAGCTGGAAAAGTTTCACATTTTTTTGGACAAAAACTCTGAAGCTTGGACAGAAAGAGAAAAGTCTCAGTGCGATGCATAATGAAACGGGCATTTAGCTAGAAAACACGAGTAATTTCAAGACTATGATTATCTATCAAAAAGCATGAAGAGATCGGGGCAAACTGAAGTTCAGTACTTGACCACATAAAACTCTTCTGCTACTTCTGCTGATGTTTCCTTCATAAAATTTTATATTTTTCTACTAGGGTATTTTGGAAAGTTAGCATCAAAATACTGGATTTTTAATTTACTCTCCATGCAGTAAAGCATGTCACAGAAACGTTCACACAAACAGGTTTTATTTTAAACTCAGCAACTGGAATTTAGCTCAAAACTTGTAAATGAATATATTAATTCCTTAAAAGTAATTATAGACTTCTAAGTACAATGTATGGAAATACATTGGTCCTATGCTGTCAGTAATCATTACAGGAGCTTAACATAGAAGGCCAACTTAAAGCCTAACTTCTCTTCACCTAGATCCTATACATCCTTCTTTTTCATTATGTCCTTCCAGGTACTGGTAGTAGAAACATGCTGCATCAGCAGGGAACAATCTTGAGTAAGATTCCTAAAAGACATGAAGTGAGCAAATGTAATGGTCTGCTAAAGACCATTAGATAAGGAAGTAGGTAAGTATATAGGAAGCGTGTGTGTGTGTGTGTGCGAGGTAGAATTTTGTAGTAGGAAGAGTCTGGTTTTTAACAGTTACTTTTTGAGTATTTTTTCTGTTTTGGTTTTATTTTGAAAGGAGGGGTGAGAAAGAGGAAGGCGAGGGCCTCAGACAGTCCAATCTCAGGCAGCCAAAACTTCATC
Organism: Tinamus guttatus; assembly: GCF_000705375.1. The sequence continues at coordinate 117,714 of NW_010578597.1, forward strand.
AAGCTCCTCGATCACTAAGGTCAAAAAAAGTGCTAAGTAGTGATTTGAATCTAGCTCTCAGTTAAAATATTAAAACAGAGAAGCAAAATACAGTATTTCCTCCTCAGCAATTTCAGGAGAAAGGAGCATCGTCCCTGTCCTACCGCAAGTTCATCCTCCCTGAGGAGAGTGGGAAGCAGCCTCCCCTCCGCGTGTTTCAAAAGTACAGACTGTTCATGAAGCAGAGACTGTTTACAGATTTCTTTTGGCTACCAAGCTCGCCATGTTGACAAGGACTGACTAACTCACTTCAGTTCCTTTGGCATCTCTAAAAGCTTTGGAAAGAGCAGTGATCTCGACGGAGAGGGGAGCTTGGCTGGGACACAGGACAGCCAAGCGCTACGCACAGCTCGGCTCCTGATACCCACCATGTTTTTGGCCATCCTTCCTTTCACGTGTGACAGAAAGGAAACTGGCAACGTATCAAAAACAGCGGAAGGAGAAGATAAATAAATGCCCAATAAATACCATTTACATGGGAAGGGTGGAGTGGGGAGGAAGCAGATGAGCAGACTGGAAGCTCTCCCTATTCTGCCCTCTGGTCCCCTTCGGCTCCACACCTCTAGAGGTGACAGTGGAGCAAAAGCTCCTGCTCAGTTCCTACCTACCTCACGGGCAAACTCAGCGTTACTCCGTTGTAGCTTTGGGTAGTTCCCTCATCTGCTTGAAGTACTGTAACTTCCTACACTATAGAAACCGTCCCATTTGTTGAGAAGAAAACTATATATGGCCTGCAGAAGAAACTATCCATTTAAATCATCTTAAAAAGCTTCTCTCTGAATGTCTGTTTTGGATCAAGTATCTTCTGTGATCTCAAGTAAACAAGGAATCAGCCTCCAAGGCTTTACACTTGTTTGCCTACAAGCTTCTCATGCAGAGAGGCTCCCTTACAGCTGGGAATGGTGCTGGGAACGGCTTCCATCCTTCCCTTGTGGATGTGAGAAGAGAGATCCCCTAACAGGGACCAGGCCCCCTCAGGACTGAGGTGGGTAAGGGGGGAAAACACCACAAAACCACCCGCCCTCGACACACAACCGAGCACAGCGGGATTTGGAGCTCAGCAATGCACTGAGGTGTCAACCAAGAAGATTCATGTGAAGCACCCGGACTCGGCGTATTCACCTGCTCAAACACCGCAGCAAACCAAGTGTCTGTCTGAGCACCAATGCATAATAAAAATTTTAAAAATTTTAAAAATAATAAAAACAAAAAGCAAGAAGCAACCCAAAGACACTTTTCTATTGAGCACAGCAAAGCCCTCGGGCAGCACAGCTATCAGCACCAGCCTGTCTGCTCTCCGCAGGAGACAACTGCCCGACTGGTATTGAAAAATCCACACAAGGGCACCCAGCACCTCCCATGGTGCAAGCAGGGAGGTACCACAACTGCCTACAAATATTAGACGAGCACCACGTTTCAAACAAAACAAAAGAGCCACAATTGTCTGCCCGAAGGTCAGTGTTTTAGAAAGCATGATGGAGATGAGTAACAGAAAATATTCCTGCAAGAATGAGAAGCTGGACTTTTTTCTTCAGATGTTTGACACAATTTTTTGAGTAAAGGAATTTCTGATCGTTATATACCACTGCTGTCTGACCTTGAATTATATGAACATAAACATACCCAATGTACAAAATCAGTCAAGATATTAGCTAAGAGACACAACAGATCCATCTATAACATAACTGTTTTGTTACTTGATCTCTTGCATTAAGAAAAACCTTCTAGAAGTTCAAGGTAATCATTTTGTTGAACATTTTTTGGGGGGTGAGGGAAGCAAGTTAATTTGTTTCTGGTGTCCCTGAATAATGCTTTTATGTTAATGTTGTATTGACATGTTCAAAGATGGAGGTAGAAACCTGCATATAAGTTAACTGAAGCTGCATAGAGAACATCCCTCCCTCCCCAACATTTCTTCTGAAGAAAACAGATACAGTGGGGAAACGACAGATACGGAGCAAGATGAAGCAGAAGGCACTTTGCATAAGTGTGTGAATTACAGAATAGTCGAGGTTGGACGGGAGCACTAGAGATCATCTAGTCCAAGCCCCTGCTCCAGCAGGGACACCTAGAGCACGCAGCACAGGGTGGCATCCAGGCGGCTTTTGAAGATCTCCAGAGAGGGAGACTCCACAACCTCTCTGGGCAGCCTGTGCCAGGGCTCTGTCACAAAGGTTTTCCCATCCTCTTGGCTCATATGGGGATCACTGCTAAACCTGTGGGGCTCTGTCAATAGCTTATAAAGGCAGAGGAGATGTTTTTTTTCCCACATGCTACAATAGACAATATATATTTTTCCTTTTTTTTTTTAAAGGACTGTAACTGCATAGATGAATGACTAACTTCAGACATGGAAAGGAGTCTCCCTGGAAGGCACTTGCCTTACACAGTTATCAGTGTTTGCAGCAACACTTCTGAGAAAGACAATGACAATTAAGAAGGTATCTTTTGTAAAGTTTCTGTTATATTCATTTATTCTTCTTGCATGAATGTTTGAAGTGAATGACTTCCCTCTCTCCTCCCCTTCCTACTAACCACAAGTAAAACAGGATTTAAGGACCTGGAGAAACCTGAAGCCGGATGGGAGTGTGCAGTAACCAGTTATTAAGGACCACGTTTCTAACCCAAGTCTGTGCGCGACGACCCGGGGCGCCGTTTCCCCCTGGCCGCGCTGCAGAGGCCGCTCCGGGCGCCCAGCGCAGCCGGACGCCAGCGCGAGCATCTCGTAGCGCAGTGCAAAAGTGAGGATGGAGGCAGTTCTGTAAGCAACACGCAAGAAGCCCGCACGTATGTGGAAGCCCCACGCTGGCAGCAACTTTGTGTGTGCGGCGGGGGTTGGCTTTTTGTTTTCCTTTCTGTTTTACTGGCACCTGGGG
>NW_010578597.1:121907-154298 GCF_000705375.1 Tinamus guttatus
GCTGCCCGATGGGAAAAGGAAACTGCAGGAGAAGCAGGAAACCAGGGATCGGGCGAGGGAAGCGGTGGCTCACGTAAACAGCATGAAAGTGCATTAATTTTTGGATGTCAAGATTGGGATTGGCTCGTCTTTCATAAGCTCCGAGGACCAATGATTTAGGGCTAGATTCAATATGCTCCAAGGTCCTTGGAAATGTTTCCATGCAAAGTTGGATCAGGACCTTATTTATTAATGTTCTCCATCATTTTTGCCATTATGCACCGTGCCCTGAGAGATTTAAGACATTCACAATTGATATGCTTTTCTCAGCTCAATAAATAATGTATTTCATCAGTTTTAAAATAAAATGTTGCTGGCTAGTAGCTGGGCAATCAGGTTTAAATTATCCTTGAATAAATCATTTAGCATTTTTAATTTTTATGTCCTCTGATCAGGGCAAAAATGCCTTCTAGGGTTTTTATGCTGATGCTGAGTGCCCACTAAGAAAGCTCCCGTCTTTTGGTGTGACGGCTGCTATTTGTTCTATGATCAATAATGTATTTATGCCTAGGGGAAATGTTGCATAAAAATACTTGAGCATAGTTTAAAAACATGATCTGTTTTGCATCACTGACAACACAAAGCGCATTTAAACCCACTGGTGTAGTATCGAGCAGCTGGGGCATGCTGGGCAATCTGGCTCATTATGTGTAAATCTCTTATCTTTGCCCTATTTTTCTACATTCCTTATTTCTAAGGCTGTTTGTATGGAAAGAGGATTTGTGTGAGAATTATTCCCCACCTGAAATCATAATCCTCTTTGTGACATTATAATAACTTCTTCAGCAACCACATGTAATATCATAAACATGCACTGATGATTTCAGTTGGAAACCAATAAAGAAGGACTAGCAAGAGACAAAAATCTGTTTTCCTGGATACGTGGCCCATTATCTTACAAACATTCTTGAACATGAATTATTGTAAGCATATGCAGAGTCCTGTTAAACTCCCTGAGCCCAAATTATCCCTTGTGTAATTCCACTGTAATCTACAGAATTAATGTAGCCCCATGGAAAACTATCAAGTATACATTGCGTTCATGTGTTTAATGGTGTGATGGGGGCTGTGTTTTGCAGGGATGGCTGAAGACAAGCGATGGGGTCATTAAAAGCAGTCGGGCCTGGTCTGTGCTTTGTTACCTGCCTCAGCTGAGGAGGGGCTGGGTGATCTCCCTGACGGGCAGAGCTGGTTTTGGGAGGGCCTCAGGCCTGTGGGCTGAGACAAGCGCCGAGGAGTGAGGAAGGAGAAAGCAGGTTTGGGGGAGCAGCGTCTTGGTGGGTCTGTAACGGGGAAGGCCAGCGTTGCCAGTGCTGGGGTGCATAGGAGATGATGAGGAAAATACACTTGTAGGTGTGTTTTTTTTTAATGCCTGGGACGTGTAATTTTGCCTGCAGCTTCAGAAGGGAAAGAAAGAAAGACAGAGGAGGATGCCTCCCATGCCTGCGAACACTGAGGGAGCTGTAGGCTAGACACGGTTGTGCCGCTGTCCTCGGCGAGGCCCGTGCCGCCTCGCGCGCCGGGCGCCGCTAAATCGCCATATGGAAAAACTGAGCACAGGCGCTTCTTACAAATACCACAGCCTGAAGCATGGGGCCAGATTCAGCCTTGATGGAATTATTATCTGACATCAACGTATTGCATTTCCCCCTCATTGCTGGAGTAAATGCCCTTTTATGGAGATGTCTTCAGCGAGGCACACAATGCCAAAACGCTCAGAAAATTGCACAGGACCAAACCTACAATACTGTAATAGAGAAGAAATATAAGCTAAGACTTTTCTTGGGGACAAGGGGGAAGAGAAGGATCCTTGTTTGGGTACGGAATATTTTTAAAGCATGAGTTCTGTTAGTTTATGAGTAGAGCTGGAGTCCTGATTTGGGAAAGATTTCCCCTTTGTATCCAACTTTTAAGACAAAACATTTACATTCTTGTTAAAATACCTTCCTGAGGCAAAAGACTTGCACACACTTTTGTGTCTGTAAAGCTTAAGCTTTGTAATTTTAAAACAAAACTGAGTAAATTGTAATGTTAAAATACCTAAACACTTGCTTTGAAATCCACTGATTTCATCATTGATTCTATGATGAAGTATTTTTCTGTTGATTCCTGCACCCATCCACACCTCCCGGAGTGACAGGCTTGCTTTTGGTATTGTAACTTGCTTAAACTGATACACAGAAGGCAAAAAAAGACTTTGGATTACTTGCAGTGTGATTAAAAATGCCCGCAATGCTTCACTCTTCAAACAGGCGTAAACAGCCACAAGCTTTCTGGCTTGCAGCAGAAAGGCAGCCTACCAAACAGGAGGAAAAGTGATCACTTTTGTTAACCAGTAAGAATGTACCTCAAAAGATCTGCCCATCACTAACATGCCTAAATGTTTTATTCTGTTGTCAACAAGGCTAGGTATTAATAAAGATCTGTTTTGTTTCATAATGATATGCATGTAAAAGAGCAGAGTAGCAAAGCACACGAAGAAAGTGCATGTATGGACAATGCACGCTAACGTATTTCCTGGCTTCTAGCTTCCACTTTACCTTTATTTTCTTAAAGGAGTAATTCTATATCTCCAGGATGTGGACAGAGGCAACATTCAGCGCTTGGCTGCTGTCTGTTCAGCATGACCTGAACAGTTGTTCTAGGCTCAGCTCAGGAAAGCTTTCCTATTTAATTCCCCCTGCTCCTCATCACTAGTATTTTTCTGCTACTTGCGCACATTCTCCTTGCTGCTGCCTGTGTACAGCTCTTTATGGGTTCTGGACAAGGGCACCTGTCTTTCAAGCAACAGAGTTCAGTCATTCCTTTCCCCACCTTTCCGCATATTCCAATCCTTTCTCTAGTAATAGATAACTTAAAAATGGAATTGATTTTAAATAACTGATATGTGGTAATTTTTAATGAAATTTTATGTTGCATTATTGACAATTTTCTGATTTGGATGCCAAATGTAAACTGCACTGCACTGCACCGTCAGCTTCATGACAGCTGCAATCTCCCCACCCACATTGTGAAAACAAGGCTATTTTGAGCAATGTTGCTATTTAAAATGCTTCAGTACACTATAGAGCTGTTGTCTTACCAGTCAAAATCTGAATGGGACAAAAAGGAATCCAAAACCACCTTCTTGCTGCCCCATTTTGTGACATCTTCCAATTTCCATTGTGTAGGCTGTATTCTCTGAGAGACAAATTCTTCATCAAAAATATATTTTCTACCTCTGAGCACAGTACTGGTAAGTTTCAGGAAAGGCTTAACTGCATTATTATTTTAACATTAGATCATTATTCTTTGACTTTCCATGGTTTTGCTACGAAAAATTACAGTAGTAGTTTCAAGAGCAACACAGCATACAACAAGTGATATTCGGAGTGCTTTATAGGGTTATTTGAGACTCAAATGGTGCAAGGGATAAAAGGCTGATGAGTGCTGCACATGATGAGCGAATAGCTGAGATATAGTGGCGTTTAGCCAAAGGCTTCCTACCACAGAGCGCAGACTCAGTTATTACAGTAGTGAGAGATCTCAAATCTGTTTGGATAAGAGAGGTTTCAAATAATCAGTGTCACTGCTAATGTACTTCAGTAGATGTCAGAGGATGTGAGTCAGACTTTGGGGAGAGAGGGGAATTAGGAATAGTTGATGCTCGGATAACAGGCTGGACTGAAAGACAGAATCCTGAGGTTTTAGCTGCTGTATCCCAGATCATTAATCTTGATGGGTTTGCGCTTGTACTGCATCCCACAACGCTTGGGAAATTCTGAGGTTGAGGAGTTTCTTCTTGTTTTTCGGTTGTGCAAAGAAGCCTCTTTTCAGACTGGAAGAAAGACCTAATATCTAAAGCAGTTACTTGCTTACGTGTAACAAATAAAAGTGATCAGTCAGTTTTAAACAGCAGGTTATAGCAGCACGGGGTGCTCTGTGTGCTGGCTGCTTGTTCAGTGTAAGTCCAGCACTGGAAACAGCCTTGCCAGCGTCCCAGCCTCACAGTTTGTCTCCAAACAAACCCCAAAACAGAGAGCAGGGAAGAAGTGAACGCCCATAACGTCCACTCCTAAACCCAGAGGAAGGTGTTAGTTATGGAGAATAGAAACGGTAAGCAAAGAGACAGCATCTTACACAATGCAGATGCAAAATAAACTTGCTTTAGAGGGAAAGGCTTGGAAAATGAGCATGACATTCTAGAAGTACTGGCTGTCTTGTAGTCAGCACAGCGCAATGTTACATACCGTGGTAAACTCGGCCTACACAGTATGAAAAAAAGGGTAATTGCTTTGTGTTATATATGCTCAGTCTTCAGAAAAAATGAATGCATTTGGGGAAAAAATGCAGCAGTCATAACTTTTTTTTTTCTCAGAATTGACTGTTAAATCATTCTTTTAAAGTACAGCTCCACAGTAAAAGTAGAAACTTCTTCCAATATTTCCTCAACTTTCCTTTTACCCCTATTCCTCTTATTTGAGCAAAAAAAATACGTGAAGATTTCTTCAGGAATTCGCATCTCTAGTTCTGAGTTAAGTTTAAAATATGTTCATGATTGGAATTGCACTGCAAGATAACTTACTTCTCCTTGTTTGTGCTAACTTCTAACTGTATATAAGTGACAGAAGAGCTGAGATACAAAATAGATGCCCCAAAGGATTTTTGGTAACAGATAACTAATTACACTGAAAAGAAATGACTTAGTACTTTTTTTTTACAGCCATGTTACTTTTTAAGGAATTCTTACAAATATTAATGTTGAACAGTTAAGATATCACTTAAAGCGCTGCTGTACAATATTGCAATATTATTTTTAATATCTTGCTATTCAGTAGAAATATAAAAAAAATTAGCTATGATTCCCAGCCCTCATAGTTGTTTTGTTACAAAGGGCTGCCTGTTAACTTACCCTGCATAATGGTTCTGGACATTCTTTATCTTGGCAGTGGGTGTTGTGTTTGGGGGTACCTTTTAGGCTACTGCCACCGAGGTGAGGACCTTTAATATCACTGAGCTGGCATCACAAGGCGGATCATAAGCGGAAGCAGTGAAGTCCACTCGCACGGTGTAACAATAAAGCAGGAAGCCCAATTATCCAGCTGCTCTCAGCTGGAAGTGGAAATTCCAGTAATGCTCACCCAACAGATCTGACTGATACAACATCGCAAATATCCACTCTTACTTAAATAGAGCAGAGCCTTTCTGGTTTTTAAGTATCTATTGTGCACCAGTACACAGAAAAGGCACAAGTATTCCTCACAGTGCAGTCAGTTCCAGTTAGCTACTTTCTTCATTTCCACCTCTTTGTAATTATTTGTGCAGATAGCTGCAACTTCTCCCAGCACAGAAGAACATACGTCTTTAAATCTTGGCCTACAAATACAATTGTTTCTTTATTCTTTTTTTTTCCTCTCTTTCTTTTATCTTCTACAAAATCTCTTAGAATAACTGTACGCTCATGTCTAGATCCAGGACTTCAACTCTGCCCCAGAAGGCCACTTTGCTGCAAAGTCATGAATTCCTGCCTTGTATTTTGCATCGATTCAAATGAAAAGCTCTAGGTGAAACATTGCCAAGGATATGGTACTGCTAGAGGATGACTCACTGGGTCTGTGCTCCCATTCATGATGCATCATTTTACAACAGACTTGTCAAATATATAGTATTATCACTGTTGGTAAAGCCCTGTAACTGTTTGAAAGAGGAAAGATGTCCTTATTTTACAGACCCCCCCCTTTTCTCTTCTCTGTTTGGAGAGCCGGCACCATGTTAGACACCTCGTTCAGCTCAGTTCCTCAGGCATGAGCAGTCCAAACAACAAAAGCTATGGGTAAAACTGATGTTATTGATCAAAGAATACATCTCATTATAAGTACATGTATAGTTAAAGCCTATCACTGACACAGCTAAATGTATAGATGCTTATTTGAATTGCAGATGTATTTCCTCCTGATCCATTAATGACAGTTTAAGCATGTTAAACATCTGCATTTTTGTTCAGAGGGGAGATAGAAAAGTCTATAAGTAATGTGAAATTATACACTGGGCGAAACAAGTCACTTGAGCTTAAACGAGCATGTCAACAAATGCCCATCTTCCTGTATCACGCCTCGCTCACTCTTCATTTTCCATTACCATCGTACCATGAGATGCAGCAGGGCCTGTGTTTTTTTTTTTTTTTTTAAACACAGATGATAAATTCTGTCCAGAGCTATTGCAGTAAAGGCTTTTGAATTTCTTGTGTTTGTGCAAAAACCTGTCCTTTATGAAGCTGTTTTCTGCAGGATCGCCTTTGCCTCACAGTACTTCCTACTGATTTTAACAGTATGGGTCATGGGACTATCATTAGCCTATAAGGAACTAAGGCTGCTGATGAAATTTGTTCAAATTGTGCTGCAAACAATAAGTGAAAGGACTTAATGAGCCCTTTCCCAGACTGCACCCACCTCCTAGAACAACCAGATATTTATTGGTAAAATGTGCAGTTGTAATGCAGGCCAGCAAGAGAGGGAGTACCAAAGCACTGAGTGAGCCAGAGAGCTTCTTGAAGCGCTGCACACAGTACCTGCTTGTGCTCTGGCTTGCTGTGATCTGTGCTAGCAGTTTAACTTCCATGACTACCAAATCTAGTCTGAGAATACAGATCAGTTTGGTTTAAACACGCGTTTGAAAGCTCTCTTGTTTCCTTTTGCAAAATTTCAGAACTGTTTTATTTTTTCTGTCCCATAATAGAGACAACCCCTCTGCAGTTCATTGCTCATCTGACACACAGGCATCACTTTGATGGAACCTTATATTCATCACATGCAATCTGTCCTTCACTCATATAGCATTAAATGAACGGAAGATTAATTTTGGTGAAATTATAATTAAAAACCAGCCTCCCAGGGAACTGATGTCTTAAACACTGTTTCTCCTACATCAACAACTAGCTCATAATTACTTTCATGAACTAGTTTCCTGAAGCCAATTTGGGAAGATGTAGACTAAAGGCTGTAGGTTCTATGTCTAGTGCAAACAGGTATCTGATATGTACCCCAGTGATGAAAACCCACGTGCATCACGACTGCTTGAGGAGCAGGGAAAGGCTAAAGGAGCACTGGCACCGAAGAAAAATAAACACTATTTTCTTTAAAAAACAAACAAAAAAACAACAACAGCCTTGTTTGAAGCAAGACTTTCCCTCTGTCTAGCTAACAGCAAATGTATTTAAGGGACACTATGAGCTCAAGCAAGCCTGTATGATGTATATGATGCAGTACTGCAATCAATTGTGGAAATTCCATATGAAATGAATTTGATTACTTATCCCTGCTGTACTGTCTTAAAATAGCCAATTTTAGATTAAAAACACATGTTTCTAATTTATGCAAATCAAATAAAAATCAAAGAATAAAGGTGACATTTTAAGCTTCTAACATTTATGAAGTAGTCTATGCCAGGCTTTTCCTAAGCCTGCCACTGTAAATGAAAAGAAGCTGCGCGGAAATTCCGTATCTGCGATCTCAGTTTCATTCTCAGGGCATCCATGTGTGAGAGCAGATGCATTAGTAAAAGTTTCTTTAAAGAGTTACAAACTGCTGATCTTGCATTGCTTTTATCTGCTGCACTACTGTAACTCTATATCCCAAGCTGACTGCTGGTTTCAAACTGGATTATAAAGGGAAAGGTAATAAAAACAGAAGATTGGAAGGGAAATACAAGTACTGTGTAGCCAGTGTATATGAGCAATCATGAAGATATTTAGCAAGGGTCTATTAAAACACATCATTTTCCTCATGAAGATGGAGGAGATGCAGCCTCCAGATAGACACAGTGACAGAGCAAACCTTGTATGTTCTTTGCAAAGGACAGAGGAGAGTGGGACAGAAATCTGTTTGGCTGGATTGTGCCACTTGACGCTGAATCAAGCAAAGGTTTTTGTGCAAATGCTGCTCTCTAATTGTTTCAGAGACAGCCTTTCATGTAAGCTGTCTGCTTTCTCTCCTCTCCCGGTAAGTGACTGCTCTTAGATGCAGTTCCTGATAGAGCACAATGGCCAAGGAGGGCTGATGAGCTCGTCTGAGGCTGAAAGAAATAATGTGTCTGTTTATGCACTATGGCCCTTTGAACATATGCAAGATCTTTTTGCTTTGCAAATGTGATTTGTGAAAATGCATCTTTAAAACTGTCTGTTTGCTATTTGCATGCGGCAGTCTCCTATTTCAAGGCATTAACTGGCTTGCACCTGCTATGATGGGGCGTTTTTGCCTGGAAAAACTGGTGTGGCAGAATTGCACGAGTGCAATTTCAGGATGTACTTGTGAGGTTTTGACTTATGTTTCCAGAAGTCATTAATGCAAACTGCTACAAGACAGCCCAGCATGACTGTAATGGCTACTGTGGAGCCACAGGAAACTCAGCTGGCTGAAGGTAGGTTGTCTGAACTTCTGGCATAGCTTAAAAATAATCTTTAGGCTATTTTCATCAAAAGTCATTTTTTTCTTATACCATTATTTTGTTAGGGTCTACCTGGCTCTCCTCTTTTATGGTAGAAAAGGAGTAATGGAAAATAAATACAAAATTTTCAATGTCTATACATCACACACTCTCCACGGGAAGATGACAACCAGGTGAAAAGTGAAGTAACTCTGAATTTTTGATACTGGTCAACTAATGCATATCTTGATAAAACAAAAAGTCTGATAACTAAAACAGTCTGAATCCAAGCAAGGACTCAGTGAAAGAATTTTTGGATGCTTTCTATTCTCTTTTGAATCTTTGCCAGTTTCAATGATGATATTTCCATAAAGTCATATTTCTTTTCTTTGAAAAATGTCTTTCTTTCATTTTCCTTTAAATCCATAAGATACTATGTTTTCCCTTTTGGCAATGAGGACCTAAGTGTAGTATATTTCACCCCAAACCCTTGCCATATATGTAATAGAAACTTATTTGCCTAAATACTTATATGTAAGGGAAAGAATGAGACACAGCAAAACGCAAGAATTAAAATGGAAGGAATCTAAGTCAGCTACTTTCAAGCCTTTAAGGCTGAACATTGCAGCACTGTTTTGTGTTTTGCTACTCAAAGCAGGAAGAATGCAGTTTTCCTTTAGAACAATGACAGTTTGGTTGTACCCACCTACTACAAACAAAAGATAAGAACTGCTCGGTAACAAAATGCTAGTTTACTTCAGCTCCACAGTGCTTTTGGAGAGAACTAGCAGTTATTTGAGATAACCTTTTCAAGGAAAAGCCAATCTAGTTGATAACAAAACTTCCTTTAACAGAATTTAAGCCAGAAACTCTAGAAGAGTTTCTGGCCTGTCCAGTTATGAATGCAGACTTTGTTGGAAGCTTTGGTCAAAGTTAGGCTGCAATCTTTCCACTTCTGTGATTTCCCAAAGTCGGTCTAGTTGCTTTAACTTTACAGCCCTCTGGGCCATTTCTGACACAAGTTTTCACTTAGTAAGACTTGTTATAAACTGGCAAGAAATAAGTGTCCTTAACTCAGGCTGATCCCTAAGCCAGTGAACAGTAGGAAAAACAGCAGCAAAAACAAGGAAATGGGCACTCCCCTTTTCACCTAATAGGCTCCCACTCAAGCTGATCACCCACATTAAATGCAGTTCATATTCATTGTGGTAACCTGAGCTTTCCAGGTGGACTAAATGAAGTGAGGAACACCCCTACTGGAGGTTCACAAGCAGAAATCCTTTCAGCCCTGCTTCTCAGGGGTGGAAGTGAAGATGAAAAAGCTCTCCTCATGTGACTGAAGATGCAGTTCCTCCATATGAGGTAGTCTGGAGCAGGCCAGTTTTGCAGAACACTCTCTTGTGATATTTATTGGCTGTTACTTCAGAGCACTTACAAGGGAGTTTCCAAGTCTAAACAGGTGAGTGACTTCCTTATTGGTGATAGTTACAGGCAGAAGAACCTCCGGAAAGCTCCAGTGTTTCAGGGCAGACTCACAAAATTTCTAAAGCTGCAGTTTGAAGCGCACCAAAAGACAGAGCCCTGCCCTGGGCAGGGTGTTAAGGGGGAGCAGAACTGCCAGAGACGCTTCCACCAGTGGGTAAGTGCAGAGCAGGCTGAGGGAACGGGATGAATCCTGAATTCATCCAGGAGCAGCACGGCAGCCCGGCCCTGTTTGGGCCTTGCCTGTGCTCGTGTGCTCGGCAGCGGGGGAGTTCACCCCACTGCCAGGCCAGCGGCCACGGAGGCGCTGCCACGCGGCCTGTGAACGGAGACAGCCACTGCCGCCCTCGGCCTCACAGCGAGATCCTGCCCTGAAGCCTCGTCCTCCTTCCCCTCTACTCTAGTCCCCTTGTGCAACAGAAAGCACGATTCAGCTAGGAGGACAGCATCCAAAATAAAGTACCATTAGCCATAATAAAGTCCACTGTATCTCCAATTTACCAAACTAGGCAGAAAGTCCTGATAAGAAAGTCCTCACTCCAGGGAAAAGGCCCTTAAACACATCAGAGCTGCTTCAGCTGGGTCATTCTCAAGGACCTGAACATGTACTGAGCAAGGATTCCCTCCCACATACTCTTAACCTATTAACTGCTCTTTAATGTCAGACATAATCTAGCTTAAAAACCGCAAAAAGTCTATGTTCTGAACTTACTTGTGACCACATCAATGGGCTCTAATTATCTCTCTCCCACAGCTAAGAATTATTAAGCTTGTTGGATAGGTTATAATGGCTTCCCTACAGGGCCTTGCAATATCATGATGGTAATTTTCTACATACTGTTTTATGAAAACCAAAATATTCCTCTCTTCAAAGTTCTACTTTGTTTCTGAAGAGCAGAGCCAGTGTTTTTGCTCAGCCAGTCCCTGCTGCTCCCCAGTCCCCACCAGAATCACCCCTGCAACTTTTTTTGACATGTGACACAGGGGAAAGGGCTTCACACAGCAAAAGCTTCCTTCTGTGACAGCACGAGGAGCTGCTGCTGGCTTCGCTGCAGTCAGTCTGTGCACTCTGCAAAGCATTTCTGCTTTTCTGTGAGCTTTTTTCTTTGCATGTGTTTCTCTGTCCAGACACACAGCACTGTGTGCGGACAGAGGTGTTTATACTGCTTTATAGGTGTGCAGAATTACATTTTACCAGATGAATGTGAAATATTAAAGTAGACTTTCACATACTTACCTCCAACAAAGCACCCTTTAAAAACTGTTCCGAGGAATATAATACCATTCGCCATGAAAAAAATCTTCTTAAATGCAAACCGTACTCCAAAAGTAAGGTGCTTAAAAAAGAGGAAAACAAAATGTGCAGAAAGCCAAATTCACTGTATCGGGAAAAGACGATAGTGTCTGTCTCTTCCACTTTTACGGGTATTAACACTCATTTTTTCCCACATACAAGAGACTGAACCAGTCCACATACTGCAAGCAACAGTTTGCTCTCTGTGACATAAGCCTGCTAAGCATTTTTGCATGTAAACTTGGGAGAAAGCACCTCTTAAATCTATAAGTACTGTGCCAGTAGCATGACATTTGTCACCTTCTGATTTAACTTCAGAACCGAGCAAGAATTTGCAGAGGTGCACTGTAGATCACAGGGCCAACCTCCAGAAGCCTAGAGGAAAAATGATACCAGTCTAATGCTTTGGGGATTTTGGAAGACTGTAGAGTACAAACTGTCATGAAGCCAACTTAATATAACTGTTTCCTTTATACTCTAAGGATTCACAAGGGACTTCACTGCTAGCATACAGGAAATAAAGTCTGTTGTGTTAAAACGAGACTTTGTTTCTTACAATTTAGAAAACTACACAAAGTTTCCTTACAGGAAATGTTACAATTCATTCAAACTCCCATATTTATTTGTAGACAAAAATTCCTATTCACATAGCAGGAAAACTAGATGCAAATAGAGACAGCACAGATTTCAAGCCGTAATGGGATACTGGTGAACTATATGAAGGCAATAAATGCACCTACACGAAAATGTACTTCAGTATAAAGATATATTTATTATTGCCTGCTTTTCCAGTAGCAGACTAATTCTTAACAAGAATCTTTGAAAATAAATTATTTGAAAATAATACATTTCTTTAGTGAGAAGCCTTCTGCGTTTATTTTAGGTAAAGCCTGTCTTCTATTTTTAAACTATCCGACCAAGATATACCGACCCGGGGTATTTTTCCTTTAGAGCAGGCCATTGAACAATGAAGTAATCCGAACAGTAGTAAAGAATCTTTCCAGAGAGGGACAAAGTTTCCACGCGGCAGATGCTCTCTACGTACACAATGATTGCTCTCTTTAGTCCTAGAAGCCCAAGAAGAAGAGCGCTTATACAGACAGGAACACATGTTCCTGGTCCATTGCACAATATCTAGAAAAAATGAAATATTTTACAAACATGAAACAAGATGTTTTTCATAGGGTAAAGAACCAACACATATTCTTATAACACTACATTTGCAAAAATGTATTACCAAAGATGCATTGAAAGCTAGAAGAGATTAAGAGAATGTTAAAAGTGCAAAATAAAATCAAATAAAAGCAATAAACAGAATGATTTTAGAGTAGCTGCTGAAAGATCACACTTTATGTGTCAGGGAGGGAGAAGTGTCCTGCTCTGAGACAGGACACTTAATTTGCCAACAAGGAAACAGCATTTCTTGACTCCTAGGAATACAGCTGGAATAGTCTCCATCCTCAGTAACAGTTTTGTGTTATATCAAATATGAGATCTGGGCACAGATTAAGGCATAATAAGGCCAAAGAGGTTTAATTAGGATTACTAAAACTGAGACCCAGTTATAAAGCTCTTGGACTTTGGCTTAAGTCAGCAAAAAGTTTAGCAAAAATGTGCTAATGAATCAGGACCTTTATCAAAATACACTAGCTGATAAGCAGGGCTGATGGATTTTTTCCCCTCTTTCAGTAAGCTGTTGTATTTACCAAAACACCTTCCTTAAACATACTTGATTCACGTGCATGTCACGTGCTTGTCAGCAGAGGATCTCAAACTCACAAGTACTAACATTAAAAGGAAGTGAACTTTCATTTTTATATATTGGTAAACTGAAAGACAGTTCAAAATAAAAAGGTATAAATTATAGTGTATTAGGTGCTAATACACACTAGTTACGTATCTAAATTAAGAACAGAAGTACCTTGATTTCAGGCAAGGAATTTCTTACTAAATCTAACAACCACCATGTAATCAGCACTTTCTGCACAGCTGGAGGTTATGTGGAAATAAAGAGTTCTTTTATAAACCATGGCCCTATATTCTGTGAACTTGCTTTTTTGTTCCAAGTTCACCAGCCTGTGAAAGATACCATTTTGGTAGTGGAAAAAAAAAATCAGAGTTTCTTTTACATGGCTGTAGCAAACATATTCCAGAATGTTTCCTTCCCTGCTTTGAGGCAAGATACCAGCGATAAGCTTGTTAACGCAGTGTGTCTGTCAAAGGCAGTGGCTGCTCCGGGGTGCCGGACTCTCACAGATGCCTTTCTTTGCCTCTGAGATGGCCCCAGAAATCTATTAGGTTGGGGACGTGACAACTGTATCACAATATTTTCTTATCAGAATCAATGAAACTTAATATTGTACATAAAATTATTATTGGATTTTATCATTGATCTTAACTAAATAACTGACTCTCATAAGACTTGCTGACATTTTCTCTTTGAAGTAACTTTCTGTATATTGTTTTAATCCAGAGAATGCCTTTTTAGCATATTAGCACTCACAAATAATAACCTTACTTGTATAAGAAAATTGCAACAGTTGATGATGATGTTAATGATTATATGGCTAAGAGAAGTTCAATACATCCACTTTGCATTCTGTATTTCTGCAATCAGGTTAATACATCTGTTTCAAACCTCCACATCAGGTCTTAAAACCTACTTTACAATCTAGTGAGAATGCAAATCTATTCTTTACATACGTGGTTTGTCATATAAGAGCATAAACCAACCACATGCTCTTTTAACATTTCAAAGAAACTCTTCCATACCTGTGAACTAAAACACAGATTTTGCCCTATTCCTTGACAGGTTACATTAATCTCAGCAATGCTGATTCTGCTACAGCTAGATTGCTTCTGATATCTAAAGTAAAGGCTGTTTGGGTATTTCTACTTAGTAACACCATTCGTGACAGTACTGTAAACACAGGCAGATAAAACAACCTGGAGTGTTTCACTGGGTCTGCAGGCAGAAAAACCCAGTGTGTCTGCTGTAGAACCCAGACTGTGTCAAGCAAATGCCTAAGTGGCATTGGAACAGTCATAAATACCCTTTTTTGCTTGTTTTTACTTTTTTTCCCTGATTCTAATCAACTCTAAGTCTTGCTCCTTTTTTCTCGAGAGACGAGCACCCAGTTTGACTGCTGCTCTCAGGTTCCCAGTGTAAGTGGACAGAAAGCCACGTAACACCGTCACATGCAAGTCTCCATCGACCCTCCCTTGGGCGACGCTATCCGGAGCGCAAACCCTGTCCCGTTCCCATCATTCCCCAAGCCCTGTCTCTGCTCTGCCACCATCCTACTCGCTGCCTTCATCTTTCCCCAGCATTTTCCATTCCAAATTTCTCTGCAGTCTGCTGGGCCTCTCTCAGGTTTCCCACCTCTCTTCTCCGATTTCCTTTTTACTCTCTCAGCAGTTTTTCTCCCTCTGCATCCCTGTTTCCAGGCATCCTTCATTCTGGACTAGTTGAAAGCTCAACCTAGTTTAGCTCAATCTCAGCCTAGCTGGCTAAAGTAAGGACAAAGTTTCACATCATTCCCCTACTTTCCACTTTTACACAAAGCCGGAAGGTCACAGATATGGGTCAACTCTGGGGAAATTCTACCATTTGCCTCACCTCGGCAGTTGAGGATGGTAGAACTGGTTTTATAAAAAGTTGAACTATTATAGTCACGGTGTTTATTAAGCCACTGTCCTAGACAACTCCTCCTGCTTTCCACCTTTATTGAATATGGTTCTTAGCTCTCGTCCTGTTAGTAACTGGTATTCCCACAGCTAGATCCACACAAGGAGGGATGTCCTAGAATGAATTCCAAGCAGATATACATATGTTCATAAACCACATAATGAAACAAAGTTAAATGTCGCTGTTCAAACAACACCCTAACAAAACACCTTTACTGTATGCGGGTTTGGATATGATACTATTTTAATTTATACTTGCTACTGACCTTTTATAACTTCCAAGCTGCCATTTGATTCATGGGGAAAAGGATCAGACAGTGGGGCAGATTATAGCCTAGGCAGCTCTATAAAATAGGATCTAATGATAACTGCCACGGCATCTGCTCTTTCCCAGCCCACACACGCCCCTTCAGCCAAGATAGAAAAGATGTTGCTCTAAAGGATCTCTGCAGGAAAGATGCCCTAAAGACACTCTGAGGATGAACGTCCATGTTCTGCAGTCCTTGATCATTAAAAGTTAACCTCCAGTTACCCCTCAGTGTGTGTCTAGAGGCATGCCCTACCTAGACCTGTAAGGGTGGCTAATGCGTTGGAGCAGCAATTCCCCTCCAAAAATCCCGCCTGACCAGTTCTCCTTCACATAGTCACCAGGAGACAAGGCTGGCCTTCCCATTGCCTGGAATTCGACATCACAAGTGCACTGAGATGCAGGAGAAACCTCTGGGAAAATCAGGATGTGTGTTATGAAGCAGAGGAATCATTACATGATCTATGAGCTAGAAATACTGCCGTTCAGCTCGTTCCAGCACACAAACTTGTGGAGGTGGAAAGGACCTGACTTGTCTACCAGACTTGCCCCTAAATGTACAAGATATGATGAGCTCTTCTACTAATGAATTGTAAAATACAGTTTAAAATCTTGGAGAAAATTGTATCTTCCATTTTGAAAAGATCAAGATCTTGAAAGATCTTTTGCTTTTTATGCTCCAGGAGAATACAAGTAGCTCTTGGTGAATCCAGGGAAAATTATTAGCATGGAGCAGAAGCATCTGTTAGGCAAGAAAGGTACAGGGCCTCTGCAAGATCAACCAAGGTCTTTCCCAACACTATTTACCTTAGCTACAAGGCTGCCTGCAGAATATTTGCCTTGCATGAGAGATGTCCTCACAACTCTCTGGTTTACTTGGTTCAGCCTTCCTCGGAGGTGGAGCAGAAAGTGGGGAAAAAGAGGGTCAAAGAGAAGTTTTCTATCACCTTTTAGACCTCTGAGCTGCAACTGTCCAAGAACTTGCCTGGTCACTGCGTTACCTGCTTTGCTGCTAGCAAGTTATAAAGGATTTTTCTAGAAGCTGAGAGGGCTGTGTGGCTCCTTAGTACCTATATCCTCTTTGAACAAGAAGAAATTTTCAAATAACTGTTAAGCTGCTTCACTGGTTGCCAGGTTTCACAGCTAGGCCTAAAAACTAAATCCTACACATTAAAATTCTTTAGCAATTCAATGTAACCAGACTTTAAACAGTACAATGAACAAATTCATCAGTACATTAATGGAGACATAGAAGTAAAGGAGCAGAGAAAAACATTTAGACTTAGCAAGTCTCACTCTAATTTCATATTAATTCCACATAAAAATGGAATTTCTTATTAATTCGATAAAAAATGGAATCGTTTTTGCCTTTCCGTTTCAGGTATTTTCTAAGGCTGTGGAAGGAAAGCAAGCTGGCACACATGCCGCTGAAAACTGCTTTGGAGCTGGCGAATGCAACAGTGTAACGCAGCGACACTTACTGCGCTATCACTGGAACCTTAGCTCAAGATTAAACGCCAGGCCAGTGGTTAAGAAGAAAATGCGTAAAGCAGAAAAACTGCACTTCTTTATACATCTGTAAACCAATGTATCTGGCGGGACAGAAGTACCGCACGAGGCAGAGGCAGCGCCGCAAGGTCGACGGAAGAACCAACGTCTACACAGTTAGCACTGCAAGACCCTGGCATTTTATTCTGCTTGCATTTCTGCCGGAGAGTTTAAAACACAGTTTTTTTTTTTTTTTTTTTTGGATACATACTTCGTTTTTGTGACTAATTAGCATTTGGGAACAGAAAGCAACTGTTCCCCCTGTTGGGAAACAAAAGCCCATGAGATAGCTCTGAGGTTGCTCGGGAAAGCCAGGGAAATGTGAACAGCTGTTCCTGGTATTCTAAATGAAAGGAAGGAAAAGGGAAGGGAAAGGGCTGGGATAAGAAAGCATGGGAGAAAGAGGAAATTGGAAACCAGTTTGAATTACAATTAAAAAGAAGTTAGCTCAGAAGAAAAATAGAGTTCTAAAAAATGACTATATTGTCATCCACCCACAGCAGTGGCTTAAAAAAATGTGCCTGATTGATTAAAAAGAAATATGAACATATCTAATTTTAAGGAGGAGTATAAATCCATATCATTTGCTTCAGATAAACAAATTAGACCGCCCAAAAATATGGTAAAGCAAATTAGGCTCAAGTATTTTCAGGATATAGTTCTGCTTTTGGACTCTGGATTAACCAAGTGAAGGGTTAGTGGCTTTCTAGCTTGCTCAGGAGAGTGAATCCTGGCTTTGCAATGAATTTTCAAAGATCAGCAAGATCAGACATCAGCCAAAGGACTAAAGTAGTTGTAATCTGTACGTTGTATTTATTCTAATTGCTTGTTTCTAGTTAATGTGAGACATCCAGATGTTTTGCCCCTGGGGCAAGCTGCACTTTGTAAAACCTCACAAAAATCAGCTTTAGAAAATTCTATAATCCAAGATAGACAAAAAAAAAATCAGAATAGCCTCAGCAGAAATAGCAAACATAATTAAATTAAAAATAAATACAGAAAATCAACAGAGTGCAGAAGACACTGTCTTAACACAAAAAAAGCTGCCTTTTGGAAACTGCAAACCTGACCATAACATTACCTGAAGGATCATTCAGAAAAAAAAGGAAAGCACAGCAGAAATTGATTAAAGTGACAGAAGAGCTGAACAGTCAGATTCAATGCAAGCTGAGAAGACAGCCTGAAATAAAAATTAAGAGGAAGACCGTGGTAAAATAGTGTTTTTGTTTTACCAGGGCTATTCTTGATTCTTGGACCACTACACTCCTCAGGTAGGATCTTTGGTTTTGACACTTGAAGAGTGTGATTACACTGTGGAGTATAATTCAGGGGTGTGATCATGATTTCTGAGTGTAGCTACAAATGCCTGGGCACGTTTCAGTGTTTTTCTTTTACTTTTTTTTTTTTCCTCCCCTGTAGCATGAGAATTGAGAGACTTCTCAATGAATTCATTTATACCCTGCTATGCAAATTATCTCATGACCTCACCAGCACTTCCTTGCATTTAGTATTTTCTTACTGTTTTGAAAACCTCGCATCAATGCTCTCTGAAGTAATATATCCAGCTGAACATCTTTTTTTTCACCTACAGAGGTAATGAGTAGCCTACACAGGTAGATGGGATTTGGCTCCCGGTCTCAGCTGTCGCCTGTTCCCAAGGGCGGGATCTGGCTCCCTGCTCAGTGCATCCAGTTGCAGTCTGTGGGAAGCAGAATTACAAGTACTGTGGCCCTGTAGTTGGGTGGTGATCTCTCTAATAATATTAGAGACTGTTCTAATTACAAATTTAAACTAAAAAAGCATCAGTGAACAAATGTTTTCACCTTTTAACTGTAAGTATATTTATGTTGCAGGTTTGTGATCAATGTAAGCCTGGAAAGTCAAGAAATGTGTGTCCCGCTCATGGCTTTGCTGTGGATTTGCTATGGCACTGGGGGAATATCACTCACTTTATCACCACATCAGTATTTTCAATCCAGAAAACCATAATTTACACCTGAACAGGCAAATCATGATTCTCACAGATCCATCTCAACAAAGATCACCAGTGTGCAGCATAGAGTGCACTGCATTTATTAATATGTATTTGGTTTATTAACATATCTTGAGAGTAAGATAAAATATATGTCTTATTTTCTTTTGAAGAGAATTATATTTTAATATGGTCAGATGAAACAGATTTTTTTTCATCATAATGAGCACTTCTAAAAGGTTTCAAAAGATAGTTGGTTTACGTGGAAGTAAAGGTAAAAGAGGATCTTTTAGGGAACGTAAGTCTACTTGGTAATCAGAAAAACAAGAGAAACTTAAGAAATTAAGAGACAAAATGATTTCTAGTAATATAATCCAAAAGTTAGCTTTTGTGTGTATTACTAGTACTGTATGCTTAACTATTTTAAGCATGTGAGAGACACAGTTCTTGTTAAAGGTTTTCTAGTTTATCTCCAGCATGTGTCTGAAAATTCAATCTCCAGTAAATGAAGCTTACTGTTTTTAATTTTTTTAACATTAAAAAAACCCTTTTCTCAGAACTTATGCTATTACTGTTGGCAGGGAAGAAGAATAATGTCAAGTTCTGTCTGAACAATATAAAGGTCATTAAAGTAATCAATGGTTTATTCCTTTTATAATGTGAAGATCTTATCTAGCTCATTTCCTTCCAAAAGTAGTACATAAAACCAGTTACAGCTTTGAACTGTGTTTGCTGTTGGGACATACCTGCAGAATGCAGGCCAGGCCAAAAGACCTAGATGTGTAGTTTGATGCAAATGAATCAATTAGTCGAATTGAATAGATGCATTTTGACCTCCTAGTCCCTAAATCATTTGAATGACTAGAAGTACAAAAGATGATTATTGCCTTCTACAGCAGTAGCTGGTGTTCAAGCTAGGCAGTAGGCTACAGAAACCACTCCTAGTCCACTTCTGGACACTTTGTTGTTTCCACCTATTACCCACAGGACGTGAAGTGCTTTTCAGAGCAAGCAGGAACATGTGTGGTCCTACGGGCAGGTTGCCTAACCCGGATAAGGAAGAGCAGTGAGTGCCTGAGTGGGGAAGAAGGAAGAGCAACAGCTTAAACAAGAAAATCTTGCACTTGGGTTTCTAATGTTCACTATCTTTTTTTCTGCTTTTTCTGGGAGTATTATTTTCATCAAATATAAAATCCATTGGAAAGCATCCCCAAACTCCCTTGTTTTCCAGCTTTTGCTTTAAAACAGGATGGGGTGAGGGAGACACAAATTCTATCCTGTGGGTTTTTCTAGGGGAGAAAAGCACAATCCCACCCTGGGCCAGACCTGTGGCAGGACTGAACGGTGGCCGTGCTGGGCAGTGTCACATCTGCCTCGCAGGTGCTTGGCTGCCCAGCCCCGAGTTAGGAAGCGTGGGGCAGAGCCCAGGGCAAGGGCCCAGCTCCTGTCCCTTGGAGCAGGGACCCCCTGCAAAGCAGTGACAGATGCTCCTTGGTTCTGGATTTCAGCATTGCTCAGGAGTGAGCTGTTCATGTGGCTATTTAACTGTCAAGAGTTAAACAATTGAGGTCTGTTTCTGGGTGTGCCTAGGGGCTTTGCTGATGAAAAGGAAGATAACTGGGATAATTAAGAGCCGCCAGAGTGAGGCAACAGCTTAGTGAGGGAAGTCTGAGAATTTCAGTGTGGATCCATACAGAAACATGTGGGTTTGACTATTGCTTTCAGGTGATGAAGGTAACCTTAGGCAACCTTCTGAACTGCCCCTGTACTGTATGTGAAAGGTAGCGACAGCCTGTGGAGCTGCAGTACCCATCCATACCTCTGCTGCTTCCGCAGGTGTGCAGGAGCACAGCGGGATGCGTGAGCTCAGCATGATCTCTGGCCTAGCTGCCTGATGTAAAACGAGAAAGATGCAACCAGTTAATCATAGACAACAGTAAATGAAGGTTATAAAGCTGCATTAATGCTTGGGTCTGCTAGAATGTTTGTGCTGCTATTAAATTTTAAATTCACAGTCTGATGGTCGGTCAGTGGAATCAAAGGTATCTTCCCAGAAAGTTTCATGAAGAAATGGGGACATGAGAAGTGAGTCTAGTGAGAAACTGTGGGAGATGGATAAAAGGTTGTTTAGAGAAGACCAAGGTTACCAAGGCAGAGGCAAGCTGCAGAATGAACTCCCTACCCATGTACGCCGCTATGGAGTAGGTTTGTGGCTTACTGCTGCTGCCAAATTAGTGGGAAGTACAGGAGACTTGACTTTCTGTGGATGAGAAAGGTGGTCATAATACAATTAAGAGGCTTTTTGTCAATAGATGAAAAGCTAGTTACCAAAGTTCACTTGTAGCTACGGACACTGGCTACCACGCTTACTTTCAGGAAGTCATTGTCACTCTGAATGTCACCGTGGCTGAGCCAGAACCTGCCTGAAATTCCTCTGCATCGGAAAACCTGGTGTAGCTCTGCAGCCCGCCCCTGGCCACAGGCTCTGGTGCAGTGGCCACGTTTGGCCGTTCACGGGAAATGACAGTGTGTGATGTTTGTGGCTGCCACGTGACAGGAACACCAGGATATATGTTAGCTCATGACATTGATCTGTCTTAACCCTTTACCTGTCCCTAGTTTAAACTTGCTTAAAATGTAAGCTAATACCTCATGTGAACGTTACAGCTAGTGTTGTGCCTCTCTCACCCCACAAACTTTTCTCTTAGGTGAATGGTTTTGTTTGTAAGCTTGGCGAGGTTGTTGTAGGATTTGTGGGGGGGTTTTGTGTGTGTTTGTTTTTCTTTCTCTACTAACTACATATAGAAAAGCAGGGTGTATCAGCCTATCTAAATGCCAGCCATAGAAATGGCAGCAGTGCAGTACAGAGCTGCCACGCTAGCGCTAAGCTTGCTAACCTGAACAGCTTTGGAAGTTTATCTGTGCTCAGCAGAGGGTAATTTTACACTGTGGCTGTACAGGAGGGGCAAGGAAGAATCTAATACATCTTCATTAACTGAGAAGTCAAATGTCACTTCAGCTTTATTTTCTTTGTATCCTATACAATTGACAGCATTGGTCATCTTAACCTCATGTGCTTATTCTGGTTTATTTTAACTGTTTTGATCATAGAAGAACAACAGTGATTGGGACATAGTATGAAAGCAATCTGGTCCCCAAGAATTTTGAGTGGGGCAGAAAGATTTAGTGTGCAAGAGAATGTACCAGATCTTATTAATACTCTGTTATACAAAGTTCACTTGTTAAGAAGTGAATAGAGAAATAAGGACACCACCCAGATTTTGTATTTCTACAAAGATCTAATAAGAATCATGATATTAGGGACAATAACTTATTATTCATCATAGCAATTTGTTAAAGTGCTATGAACTTAAGACATTTTGAGCAGGGTACAAAGAATGGAAAATCTTAGCTAAATGAAATAATGATCTCCTTTCATATAGCTTACTGTGTGAATATTTCTGTGACAATTAAAAAGCTTGTTGTTGTGAACTTACCCAGTCTGGAGACCAGGCATGTATGGTGGGATATCCAGGCCTCATATGAGTCATAAAACAATCAGCAGACTGCTAGAAGCATAATCAGCTGTGTATTAAAATAAAGAAGATTTCAAGCCTCTAGAAAGTAGTTGGAAAAGGCGAGTCAGTTGATAGCAGGTGGGGAGGCAAAAAGTAGAGCTTGTTTTACTTGCTGTACAAATGAAAACTAGTCCTTACTAGAGATCTCCCATGCAAAGGAGGCCCTAATGTGAAATAATGGCCACCTTTGCTTGCTTTAACAACAGTTTCCCCAAATAGCAGTGATCTGAAAATTTCTGCCTATCTTGGGATCAGCCTGGGACAGCAGAGTCTGAGGAGTGTGCCCAGAAAAGCAAAATTCTGGCTCTAAGGATCCTGGGTGCACAATGTAGTAATGAATTGCACTTTATGCAATATTTCTGTATGATGCTAGAAAAAGTAATCATTACACTAATGGAAAGCACAATGCTGACCCAGTTATGACCTAGCCAAATTACGGATAAAAGTAAGGACCGGGTGCAATCTGCAGAGCTTTATTGTGTAGTGCCTGGACATCCTTCGAGTGCATATTTGTGACCTAGCCAGAGCACTTGTTCACCTAATGCCTGGTTTCAGGTTTGGCAAATTGGCTCGGCGATAAGAAGAATAGTTCTGAAAGCAGCAAGAGAAGTGAAGACAGGTTGCATTTGCCCTTGTATCTCCTGACTCACTGAGTTGAAGCGTATTGTAGAAAGGCTCTAACATTGACTTAGTGTTTCCTGGACATTAAAAAAATCTGTGTAAAATCCAGTAATTTTCTCTAGCTTTGGGGAAGTCTCTGTGTAGCTTGTGAATTTTTCTGTAACTAAGAAGGATTCGCATCCCTCCCTAGTTAATAGATCTTCTGATATCTCAGTTTTAAGTCTCTCAATTAAGCATCTCAAAGCATTAATCTTCTCTGGGAAGCTACCCATTTTCACGGTAGGAATATCCAGACTTTGAGGCTAGAACTGCAAATTAAATCTGTCTGCAACTGCTGAATAGCTTGAAAAGCCTTTGCAGGGCAAGGAAGGTGGGAGCAGAGCATGCTGGCACAAGTTGAGCTTTCTTTGAATTTTAGGCCTCTGCATAGGAAGCCTATCTGAGCCAGACAAGCTGTGAAAACTGCCTGGGATTGATGCGCTCTTGCATCACTGACACTTGCATTTCCAGAATTCTGGCACTTGGCTATGAGAACAAAGGCCAGTCATCGCCTCTGACATCTTAATCTTGTTACTTGGTTTCATATCTCTAAAGGGATTTAGCTTTGCAGAGTGTAGATGTGCGTAACTTAGAAATGAGCCTCTTCCAGATGATTTCAAGTTGACTAAACAAACTTTTGCATTTCTTAAACTCTCTGATGGCCCATTTTAAGCATGGTGTGAGTCCTGCAAGTCAGTAAAGGTCTCCTGGGAGTTGTTCAGTTCTTTCCAAATTCAGTATCCTGAAGAATAGTTAGATGAAACTGCTTTATTGGGCGAAGTAAACTAAGAAGCTTTGCTAGAAGACCATGAGATACAAAGAGGGCAGAGTGCTTGTGTAAATAAGGATATATAAAGTAACCCCTGTGCAGGTAGTAGGTTTGTTGTTTCACTTTATACCTATTCTGTTTTAATAGATAGCTTAACTAGTTTATTTGCTCCAAATCTTGATTTTTTGCACCTAAAGGTTTCACAGTCTCCTTTAGCAGTAATTCTCTTGTCCCACATTCCTTTATAACTGACACTGCTTTTGTCTAGCTTTAGGGTACCCAGGGAAGTCTTCAATCAAATAATTCATCTTCTAGCTCTCAAACATATACACTTTTCTGACAAACCTAGAAGCAGGTGTAAGGATACCAGGATTGCTCCTACGTAGAAATGACTTAGAAGCAATCCAAGGTTTTCTTTGCTTCCTACAGTTCAACAAAAGCAGTTTCCTAGACTGAGGATGTTCAGTACTTGCACAAAGTTCTCAGCATGATGTAATACTGTGCTTGCTCTTTCTAAACTTGGGTGTTGATTTCTGTGCCAGAATCCCCTAAAACGCCAGCATATTCTACCCTTTCTAGTGCTTTAAACTACTGATACGCTGACCCACTAGTAAGAGGAGTTGCAAGTCACTACGAACATTTTCAGCTAAAACAGCAACTGCATATTAGCAGTTGCCTCACATACTGCAAAATATCTTTTCACTGGCAGTGGGAGGCATTTTAATCTTCATATCACTTTGCTAAGTACTCTAAAATCTTTACAAGCTGCCTTACTATATTTTAAAGAATTCCTAAACTTCCCATACAACTAAAGTTGTATGACACACATACAACTTGCCATATGCAACCAACTTTTAAGTAGTGTAAGATTCAGGATAAAGCTGGAGATGCTGCTGTCAGTGGTGGTACCAGCTCCTATTGCTGCTGACAATGGTGCCTGGCAAAAAACAAAATATTTGGAAGCTCTTTTCCCTCCGGCGCACTGGTAATCAAAGATGACCAATTTTTGGATAGAATTTTAAATTAGTAGTTCACTTAAATGCTACAAAGGCCTTATGAACCTTGCTAAAATCTGTTAGTAATTTTACAAGAACAAGTGTTTTTCAAAAGTATTAGGGCTCTCCTTGTCTGCCATAGCTTATCAGCTCCAGTACTAGTTCTAATAATGGCACATGTGAGTCTTCATGTCTCTTTAAATTCCTCTAGTAAATAGAGGAACCATGCAGTGCTTGCATACCATGCATGCAACTGGTAACTTTCTGCTCTCTACAATGTGTCCTACTGACACTTTTGGTAATATATTAAGCTGCAATGCGGGATTTCCCAGTCAATTTCATTTGCAATAGTAAGCCAATAAAATCCATATATATTAAATGAAAACAGTAGTGTACCAAGGTGAGTCCTGACTGTTATTTTCCCTTTCTATGTCTGCTTCATGTGAAGATACCTCTGTTTTTCCTCCACAAACTAAAATCACTGTAGAAAAATTAGCAATCCATCCCCTCCTCCCTCCCAACTTTGCCTTGGTTTCCAGTTTTCAGAACCAGCTAGAAAAACAAGAACTGCAAAGAAGCTGCTTCTGTTGTTTTGCACACTGAACTGCTCTGGAAATTTTGGCAAGCAAGTAGCTTTTCACCTGATAGGAACTGACCAGTACTACTGAAGCCAATGATATAATTCACAGCAACTTCTATAAATGTTCAAAAGAGCACAAATATAACTGACCTCTTTAGAATTAGTAATACAATTCACAATGAGAGCTAAAGAAACCTACGTACAAACATTCTCTGTGGGTGTATACATGCTGCTATTAAATTATGAAAATGATCTTGTAACAGTATGTGTTTAAACAGGCTTCATTTAAATATCTTAAACCCTACAAACCATTGATTTGAAATTCTGCTAAAATAATGTTTTTTAAAAACTCTAATTTGGATATCTGATATCTTAAAATGACTGCAGCTCTACCAAAAGGCTTGCTTTAATCAAATTTCTCCTAAAGAACTGTAAGATTCAAACTGCAAAAATGCATTGTAATTAGCATGAAATTGTAACTTTTTCAAGCTTCACAAAACTGCTCGTGAGATGAATGTAGTTACCACTTCAGCAGTGATGTTTTCTGTCACTAGATGAGATAATGAATGTCAGTCTGCCAAAGACTGAATAAACCTACACATAGCTGAAAAGCCCATGTAAGCACAAGAATTGCATCTGTATATATTTCTGCTGAGCTGAACCTGCTTATTCCAGACTGGTCATACCATTTTGGGAGCAAGATCAGTCAATGGAACATCCAGGATTTCAAGCACAGCTTGAGCTGTTGCAATCCTACAGAATAACCAGGATTTCAAGCACAGTCTGTGCTGCTGCAATCCTGAAGAGATATTATCAAGAACCCGCGACCTTGTTTGTGCCAGCTCTACTGGCATTTACAAGGGAGTAACAAACTCTCTGATGTTACTTGCAAAATTCTGGGGGGTGGGAACTGATATTTGATATCCTTATTCAATAGCAGCACAATCTTTCCTCCGTTTCTTGTTGTATTGCTACTATTTCTTTTGGATTTAAGTTTACATTCAAAAATATTTTTCTTGTTAACTGTAAATCTAAGTGTAAATCTAAGTATAAATCTAAGTATGCACATGAGATACAGTCTACAACGTCTTGATATTCCCAATGATATTGCAAATTCTATACAACAGACTAGCAAGTTCTCAATTAAATAAGACTTACTTTACCTACCAAATCTGGTTTCAGTTTGTAGGTCAAAGGAAGGGAATAAAGTATGGAGTACAGGGTTGTTACCACGGAGGAGGTCCAAGACTGTCTAACCTCACGGCTTCTGGGAATGCGATCAAGGGTGAACTGGAAGAGAGCATGATAAGCTGAATTTTAATTTCTCTAAGAATATTGTTGTTCTTCTATAGAATTGCTGGATCTGCCTGTGCCTTTTTTTTTTTAAACTACTCTTGAAGTGTTTGGATGTGTAATCTTCTCTTAGGTGCTGTACTTGGTGTCCTGTGTAGCACTTCTAGGAGAAGAGTACAACAAAATACCAGAACTATGCATGTAGGTTTTTTTTTTCTTTTAAAAAAAATCTCTTCTACTGTTACTTTTAAACATTCCTAACTCAATAAACAACTTGGCTAGAGCAACTTCATTTGCAGTATGTTAACTTCGTGCCCCACCTAGTGGTTACTGTGACATATTTCTAGGTTTGATTAGATTTAATCCAAACAATATGGCTGTTCTGTCTTTTTGCCAAAGAAAGTAACAATTCTTCTCAATTAATGTCCAGTGCATATTACTAAAAATTTAACAGCAAATACCATCATTCTTTAAATGACTGATCAATGGGTGTTTAAATGGAGAGAAGTATAAGAACATCTTTTCATTACAAAGTTCAGGAAAAAGTCTTCTTGGTTCTTTTCATGTATAAAAGTGTTTTCGCCTCTAAACACAGCACACAGTTAACTGCACTAGGGCACCCTGCACTCTTCCCAGGTAGTTTTACCTTGACCCAGAGGCATCACATTGAAGGGACACCCTGCCAAACCACCAGGCAGGCCTGAGAGCAATGAAAGTTTTGACTGTTTAAATGCAAGACAAACATATGAGCTGCAATGCAGTGTTCAGTGACACTGACACAATTTTTTATATATCTGGACAGTGGTCACTAACTTCATAGGGGATACCAGATCACTACTATTCTTATGGAACTCATGCTGAAACTGGGAGACTCTGAATGCTGTCATAAACATTGAAAATTCTCCTTTTTCTCCATCGCACCATTTCTAATTGATATAGCTTAGCCCTGGTGATTTGTGACTGGAAAAGATAATGTTGCAATATCTGCACATCAAAAATAAAGTCAGCCTGAATAACAAAAGCTGGCACCCTTCTTGGATGTAGGATGGAAAGGATTTTTAAAAATAAATAAAAATGGAGAATATTAAGTTATTTTTTGAGTGAAATGTTTCAATGCAATAAGCTTTAATTATTATGATACTGGAAGGCATTAACACATATTACAAACTATTTGTTTTATGTTTTATTTGCAGGTGTTGAAACCCTGACTGCACCAGTCTGACAACAGTACATGGAAAAATCAACATGCCCCTTGCTCCCCATTCAACAGGCATCTGGTTATCACTAGCGCTCTCTTTCATGGAACTTTGGAAGAGATCAAGTGATAAAGGAGAAATGCCATAAAGTGGAGTTTAGAATCCTGCAGTATCCTTTAATGAATAACTGTTGTTAAAGTATCTACACAAACTTACAGTAGTTGTAGAAAATATTCTATAAAGGTGTCAGTAACTGAATAAGACTCACATTTACTTAGGTAAAAATTTTTAAATAGCTTAATTTTTCACTGACTTATATTTTGCTCTACAAACTTAAAATTTTTGAAGTTCATAAACTTACAAAAGAAGAAAAGCTGGAATATTTGCCTAAAAGGGAGCCTGAATGTTTTTAATGTAGCAGGACAAAATTTCTTGATTTAATACAGACAATTTTAGAGCATGGTAACACAGAATAATTTTAACAGTGAAGTTACCTTTCAAAAATATATATTTTTTGCATTTACCATGCTCCCATAGGCAAAGATCAGGCAATAGTATTAAAGCCTGCAATAAATATGGATGACAGCGTAGCTGTGTGCAGATCAGGCTTCAGTGGACACACCCCTCACGGGAAGAATGTAGCTAAACAATCTCTGCTTAAGAAAACAAACAACAAACTGCATACAATTTTCTTTATCACGGAAAATTGATTTCAGCAAAAGTTGGCAGGGACCCCTTGTGGTATCAAAGTAGAAAACTATTTCTAAGATGCAAACAGATCAAACTTGTTTCAGCTATATTATTCAAAAAACATGCTTGAAACTTTGCATGCCAATGTCTATCTTTTATGTTAGAACTTTGACCTACATATCAATCAACTCTTGAATATTAACTTGGGGGGGGAGGTAGGGAACAGATTTTGTTTGACATCAGAGATAGGCAATTTTATCTCCTATGGTCTCATGTTGTTGCATTTACTTTCCATTACTTCTTCAGCAGAGTCAGAAACCTTCTCGTTACTTGAGCCAAATGTTCCAAGCTGGCAATTCCAAACTGGTTGACTGAGGTACTGCAATTTTAAAATCAGTGATGTCCTTTACCTAGTTAATGTTGTTCTGCAAGCATGCAAGGAGAAGCTGTGGAAACTTGCCACTGCTGTGATTTACTATAAAGTGCTCAACTGAACACACAACAGCCCTTCTAAAGGAATTGGCTTTATTTAGCCGCCTTTCCTGGTGAAGGGTAAAATCTCGTTGCATGCTTTCTTTCATGAACCATAAAATGTAAAAGAATGTGTGGCTGGAAGAGCATTATGTTAAGACCGGTTAATTTGGTCACCCATCCCAAACATGAGGATTTGGGAAAAATTGAGGTGTAAGTTGCAGGGAAGAATATAAGTTGAGCTCTTCAGTCAGCAAATCTAAGCGATCCTTCTGCTGCTAGACATGGTCAGCAGGAGCTGAAGCAAAATCTTTATCCTGAGTGCATCAGCTCTGTGGGAGCCATGTAGAATAACCTTTGTTGCAAGTTAAAAGGAACAGAGGACAAAGAGGCAAGCAAGAGCAGAGCAGGACACCTTCCACAGGAGGCATCTGACTTGCTGAAACCTTTTTTTTTTCTTTTTCAAGAGACTTAGTAGATAGAGATGCAACACTTCATTTCTTGTAAGTAAGAGGTTTGTTCACTCTTCATTTCCCTCTCCCCAAATTCTGCAGATTTAGGACAGGGATAAACCACAAATCAAGAAGAGAACTTGATTTTATATATATATATATATATTTACATGGTAATTTGTTAAATGAATACATTGATTTTCTCTTAGATCATTATTACTGTAGTTATGTCATCTGTCCAGTCTTTGACTCGTATTCACTATCTATTTCTGTAAAAATCCTCCTCTTGAACAGGAAGAATAAGGGACTGACAACAGGCTGTACTTTTCAGAGGTTTTCCATTAATTTATTCAAGGCTGCAAGAGGCCACTAATACCTGACTTTTAAATATCTTATGCTCTATAGCACCACCTGTGCCAAAACATATGGTAGTTGAAAGCCCGCTGAAAATTACAAATATTGGAAGAACTTATCTTCCATTTTCACTTTGAATATTTTTGCTGAGTGGCCAGTATGCACTGGAGGAAAATTAAAAACAAAAAAAAAAGAAAAAAAAAAAAGAATGGCTAAATGAAAATGAGTATCCCCTATCTGGTTGTGTTCCTCTAATCTTTCACCTTCAACAAAAAATTAAGTACATGATTCTATTAGCAGTTGAAGGGATGGAGAGTGGAAGTTGCTTAGTAAAATGACCTAGATGAAAGCTCTGCAATACTTTAATACTCAAAATATATATTTTAAATTTAATAACTTAGCTTTGAACATTTATCAGATGAGTGAGAAGCACTAGTTCTTTAAATGAATAATCAATTACCAAAACAACATTTATCTGAAGAGCTACCTGAAACATTAGTGACAGTAGATGAATTACTTTCTAATTACCCTTAATTAAACTCTCATCTTTAGCATTCAATGGGAGGAGAGACTGACATGTTGAGTTTTAAACTGAGTCATCCTCACTTGATTCAGCACCTTGGGGTGTGCAAGTAACTCATTTTCAAAGGTGAAAGTGGTGAAAAACAAAATTTTGAATGTCATTGCTAAGTCTGTTGCTCATATTCGCAGCACTTTCTTTACATTAAAAGGACTGATTTTGAAAATCATTAGTACTGAATCTTATAGCCTTTAGTCTCAGTAGTGCTGCTGACGGCAACAGAAATATCAGCCATGTGTCATATGAAATCAGTACCAGGCAAATAATTAATTTGCAGCATGTTGTACTACTTGCTTTAAAAGACTGAGATTTAAGTAGTTGCTAAGGTCCTTTCCATTTACAGGTTTATTCCACTGATACTGTTCTACTAATTTCACTAGACAGCAGATAATACTTTATATCAGCAGAGTCATATTGTTAATTAATAGTCTATCTGTTAATCATACAGCAAATAGCTCAAAGCAGGCAAAGATCTGATGAAAAAGTAATGGAATCTTCTCACAATCTTATGATTTTTAAATAAAATAAAGCGATTTTTAGGAGTTCAGAAGACTGATTCAGCATTTGCTCAAGTCATCAATCAGAAAATTATCAAATGTACACTAAGAGGTAGTGTACATTCAAAAAAAAAAACATAGTAAATGCTAAATTTTAAAAACAAAACAGTCCAGTAACACACAAAACACAACCTCAATTATGGCTTTTCTAAGGTTTTTTTTTTCCTTTAGGTACAACATTTTATATACCACTTCTTTGAAAAATATGTTACTGAGGAGAATGGTGAAATAAAACACAAAAACCCTTCTGCATTTCTCTCTCAATATTTTTACAATTACAAATAACACTTTATTTAGTATACAAGATTTAAAAAGATATTTATTTTCAGTATGCTTTTCTAGAGCAATAGATAGTCTTCTATGTATAATCACTCTTGCTACAACTATGTTTCCTCATTTCTTTCAAGGGAATAACATGTTAAACAGAGGTAAGTACCATATTAAAACAAAGTAAGGAAAGTAACAGTGAAAATTAGAAGGAAGAATGGCAGTGGATGCTATTTTAAAATGTATTTATTTTCTATTTCCTGAGTCTCTAATACAATAATTAACAACTGTGCCTTTCTAGTTCACTTTTAGAAATGTGAAAAATAACGTAGATAGAAAGGTAACTTCTGCTGAATTTTAGCAAAAGTGATTATCAATTGCTATGAAAATCAAATAAATACTGATCTTAAAAATCCTATTCAAGAATCACTTTCACAGTGTCTTGTTATGATCAAAGAACATGCTTAACAAGTTACCTGGGAATTGGAGAAAGTTTCAGCTCTTTTTTGTTCAAAAGAACGTATTTTAGCTTCACTCATCTTATCTGAGTCTGCAAGAATATAATGTCGAGGAGAGTATGACTCTGACAAACAACTGAGTAACCTCAGGATTTCTGTTGTGTGCCCACCTGTTTAAAAAAAAAAAAAGAGTAAACTGTAGTTGGTATATGAAACATTTTGTAATTTCCAATTTCTTCAGCTGAATCAGTCCCTTTTCCTTTTAAAACTTATTGGTGCTAATAATATCAGTCACACTTTTCTACAAGTAAAGGATTCAGCTACAAGTTATTTGAGATTAAATAACGGGAATAAAATTCAACTCCCATTGAAGCTACATCAGTAGAACCTTTTCAGCTTAATAGGCTTGAAACAGATTCACAAAGAAGAGAAACATTTGTTTAATGTCCTGCACGCAATGCAAAATAATCAGCAGAGATACATTGTAGTCCAAACTCAAAAGCTGCAATAGCACGGGACAACTGTCAGAACGAAACCACGCAGTATGACTCTCCTTGAATTCACTTAGCAATCCTATGACATGAAGACCAGATGCAGGGACTCCACTTTCTCCAATCATAACACAGAAATCACGTAGGCAATGATTTTGCTCTGCTGCTGAGCCCGTCTAAAACCTGAATGCCGACAGAAGGAACAGTCCTGCTGCAGTCAAATGCTCCCCCTGCTCCCCTTGAATGGGCTCAATGGGTGTTGACACTCTTT
>NW_010578597.1:155558-170164 GCF_000705375.1 Tinamus guttatus
CACACGCAGCCGTCCCGGTATGGGCAGTCTGCCCTCTGCTCGGGGCGGGGGAGTGTTCGGTTGTGGGGTTTGTATGTAGCAGTACAGGCCAATAAAATATAAGAGGCTTCTTAGGTTTAAAACGGCCGGGTTTGTGTTCCCATAAACGCTTTGTAAGCTTTGGGTCTGTTGCTGAGAGCAGCAGAAATGGGCGCCTGCTTTCACTGCTGCAGCCCTGGAGCCTTCGAGCAGCACCGGGGCCTGGCTGTGGTGCCTCACGGGCTGTGGGAAGGCCTCTTAGCTGCATTAGGTTAGCTTGTAAATTGAGAAGTGCTCATGGAAGGAATGCCCTGTGATTTCCCTGACACACACATTGCCTGCTGGAATTGGCAGGCATATTCAGATGTAGTCTTTATCCAGGTATGTATGCATACATAGATTTATTGTCCATACGTAATCTGCAATAACGTGTCAAATCAAGTATGCTAATATTGTGCTACCTCTCCTGAATATTTTTTTCTAATGCTCCAGCATTTTATTTCAGTAAGAAACATGGAGCAGCAGATCAGCGTGTTTTTCATCTCTGTCAGCATCCAGCCTTTGTTGGGGAGATTGTGATGATTCAGCCACTGGACTAATCTCAGATGCGCATTTGCTAAAAAGAGTAAGAGGTTATGTTTTATGATTTGGAAAGAGTAAATTTCAGCAAAGCTTCTTCATCACTGTGCTTAATTATCTGCCAGGGAGCCAGGCCTTCCTCCTGGACTGGGAACTGGGATCTGTGACTCCAGAGCTTCAAGGAGTGGTTTAACCCTGTTGCCTATGGGGTGATGTGCCAGATGCGTGGCTGAGCATTTGCACCTCAAGTGCACAAGCACAATAGATGGAACCCATTCACATTCAGTGTCAGTCAGCTGGTGTCTGTGGCTGTTTTCTTCCTGTTCATTCTGAACAGGCTGGCCTTCTTGCATCCCTGTCAGCCTTGGCAGCTGAATGTTTCTCGTTTTTAATGAAAACTCACCCCAGGCATAGATTATAGAAATTACAGTACAATTTACTGACACAAGATGTGCTTTTAGCTATCACTTGCTGTCTTAGGATCTGAAATAAAGTCATTATTTCAGGTTCTTGCCTCACAGTTCTGCATATCACATTTTGTCCTCGTTTATATCAATGCAACCTGTAATTTTACAGTTTTCTTAAGTCAGAGACTTTTAAGAACAGTGTTAACTTAGTAAGGTCTCCTTCCCAAATGAGTATCCTATTTGCAGAAAGCCACACACAAAAAATCTCTCCCTCCTAATAATTTTTGACATTTGGGAACAACCAGACTTTAATAGTTCCGTTGATGATGATGATCCAGAATTCAAAGCCTAATGAGTTACCTAAAGCTAATGACTAGGGACAATAGAGAGGTATGTCTTTAAATTAAACGAGAAAGAAGAAAAAAGCACTACAGTCCTTTTCCTAATAATAATCTAATGTCATTATTGTAACCTAGCTCAGTAAGTTGTAAACCAACTCATAAGTTGCGTAGGCTGTTAAAATTCTAATTTTATCTGTGATGAAGGTACAAGAGGCAACAGATTTATTGAGTGAAAGTGATGTCCCTAATTTAAAATACATCCTAGTTTATGAGAAGGAGTGTGGATAACGATTGCTTTTAGGATCTTTTTTCTGAAGCATTTTAATATTTTTCCCTTTCTTCTTTTTCCTACCGCAAAAAGTATTAAGGGAATGTTTTTGACTATTTTATTCAGAGAAACAATCCTGGAATTTCAACAGCTGTGAGTAAATAAAAAATACATTAACTTATTTTCCCTTTCTCACACTATGTAATCTGTATGTACACCCCCCACCTTTTAGATAGAATTCTTCTGTAAGACTACGTGATTAAATTCATTAAAAATGTGATTTAAACCCAGTAGTGTTGGAAGAGTGTTTTGTTTTGTTTCATTTTTTTTTTTCCTCCTCTAGGGTAGGTGATTCAATACAAGAGTAAAACTTAGTGATGCATACAGGGGTATGCCTGCTTTTCGGACTAGAAACCTGAGGATCTCACGGTTCTTTGGACTCAAAGCAAATACTTGGACTTTGAAGAAGTCTAGGAAATTAACCAGTAAGTTTGTCTCATAAACTCACAGAGCAAGTGCTGGCAGCCCTACTCATTTGGAATTTTGCTTGAGCAGGAGCTGCAGCAAAGTTTTACAGATATATCTGTGATATAATATATATGTGAGAGATATAAATATAGGTATTTTTTTCTTGGAAATGAAATAGAGTATGTGCAGATCCCTTCTTTAGGAACAGTTCTAATGACATTTTTTTCTCAGTAGGACCCAGGTGTATCTGTTTCTTCATCATGGCAACTCACTGCATACTTGATGCACACAGTCTGCTAGATCAGATATCAAACCAAGCCATAGCTGCAATGGATGAAGCAAGCAGGTAGCTCTGCATTCATTTTGATTTATTGCATACCCAGTGGTGGATTTTTGTCTATCCTGATAATGTTTATCAAAAGCCAGCACGCCTTCCAATGTCCACGTCATCTTTTATTTAGTTGTAAAATTAGTAATACTGAAAATGAGCATGTAATCTGTTTGTTCTAATAATGTGTGAGAGGAAGCAGTGTATTTGCCCTGAAAAGATACTTGACTTTAAAGTGACATAAGTGCAGTAATTTAAAAGGACTGTTTCTGGCATTTCTGCTACTCATGCAGTAAATTAGCTTTGAACTTTAATGAGCAAACCAGTCGTCTTTTAAATCCCTGATCACTATTGTTCAAAAGAAAACCTTGAGATTCTTGGATAGGAAGAAAACAGGTTCTTGCAAAACAGTGTAGTTAATT
Organism: Tinamus guttatus; assembly: GCF_000705375.1. The sequence continues at coordinate 158,390 of NW_010578597.1, forward strand.
TGCCACTTGCAAGACAGTGTTGCTGATGAAAAACCTACTGTTCTTTGGATGTGTGAATATCCTCTGAAGAGGCTCCTAGGATATCTGCTGCATTAAATTTCTTATTTGAAAATTAAAATGGTGAGTATTAATTGAACTGAGGAAATTTTGATTTTTTTGTGTCTAATTTCAGTTTCTTTTGTCTCAAACAGTAAAGGTTGCAATTAGAATATAAACAAAAGTATTTTTCCCTTCAAGGAATAAGGCATGCATTGTCGACAGCTTTGACAATCAGGTGGTTATTCACTCTGTGACACTGACATTTCAGACTTTTATTTTAATCATCAAGACAGTTTTTCCAGACAACCAAAATTCATGTTTTTCTAATTGGCATTTTGAATAATTACTTTTGATTTTTCTTATAATTATGTATTCTAAAAATAGACATATGAATGAAAGTGATTAATATAGAAGTTGCACTTTAAAACAATAGTAAGGCAGAATACTTGTTTGCTATTGATGGCTTCCTAGATGATTAACTATTTGAAAACTCCAGATCTATTTGGTTAAGGTTTGCCAACCTGGAATGTTTATAAGCTAGGTCAGTGAACTAGCTTTCTTGGACAAAGTCTTCATGTAAATACTCCAATGGTGTAATTTTGTAGTAAAATATCTCAGAAGATTTGTTTATGAAATTCCCACTGACCCCATGACACTTGCATCCCCATACGTTTTGAACTTGGTGCTGTTGTTTTGTTGAATTAGGTCATTTTGTTTTGTTTGGCATAGAGTGCAACACCGCAAACAGTTGCATCAGTTCGGCTGAGGGGTAAACTAGCAAAGTGGTAGGAGCTGGATGAGGAATTGGGCAGGAACCTCTTAGGTTTTGTTGCAGGATAAATTTTAATGTGAAACAATTTACCACATCCTTGATCATGTATTTAATGTATTTAAATATTATTAGTTTTGACAGGGTAATTAAATATGAGAAGTGATTTGAAAAACAACATACTATATATCAGAAAACTTACTTATGTGCTTCTGGTGTTTCTGGAAGTTATGTTATATTTTTGAACAGAGAAAGCCTGAAGGTTCTGACTGGGTTTCTAATGATTTTTCTTTAATATTAGAAATGCAAGTTGCGTCTGGAAGAATCTATAATCATAATATCTTAAGTGTGAAATTCTGCAGTTGAGAGGGAAAAGGATTTTTAATTAAAGCAGTGGACTAGGCCATTGTAGATAAGCTGGGAACAGGCTGTAGAAAGCAGCTGAAGCTACTGGCTGATCGCGCTTGGTGACAGAATTGCGACATGTTGGAGCCAGTCTGTGAAGAGATTTGTCCCTTGTAGCGCAATTACTCTCAATTACTTTGTGCTGAGTACAGTTTTTGTTTCTTGTGAATCAGAAACGTACAGAAGATGCTATCATTACAATTTGTATCTGTAATCAATAACATCTGTAATATTTATGTTACCATTACAGGTAGTGCAGTACTTCCTGGTATAACGGTATTTCTCATGCATTTAAGCTGTCTCTGGTATTTCTTTAGATATAATGATGCAGCTTTTGCAAATGCATAAACGTTGCTTGCCTAAATAACCCAATTCTGGAACCAAATGGCCCAAATAATGTTTTTGTGTTTATTTTTTTTCTTTTTAATCTATTAAAACTGAACTTTCTCCTTTTCACATTTGTAGTTCTTTCTGTTGTAGTTCCCAGTGGCATGCTTTGCTGTCTAACTCATAAATGGGAGACAACAAAGAGGTTGTTAGTCTACGCCAACAAATAAAATATTCTTTCCTACTACCATTTAAGGATTTCCTGCTGTCTGGTCATGATCAGTTCTCTGTGTCTGTCTTTGGAAATGGAGGAGAAGGGAGGAGATTTGTTTTTAGATATTCATCTAAGTCTAAATGCCACATACCAACTTAGAACCAACATAGCAATTTCTAGTGAAAAAGTATGCGTCTAAAAGATGTGAAGCAAATAACTATCAGGTCTTTCTTTAACATAGTACATCTGAGAGCATGGCAGACATGTGGCACATGATGTGTTGATGACACACATTTGGTGATAGTTTGGAGAAGTTTTGAGTGTAGTTTTATGAAACAAGAATATCTGTAGCAGACAACACCAAAATTACAGATGGCGACTTGTACTAATTACCAGGTAACATGTTACTGGGACTGTTCCCTAAATATAATATAAACTGATGTTCTTCTGTATAGCCAAAAACCAGGAGAAAGAGTCTATTGTTTTCCATCTTAAGCATACAAAACATTCTGGAACTCACTGGGGTCTACTGATCACTTAGCCCGTATAAATAGGGCCTTTCTTAAAAGCCTAAAAATAGATTTGGAGTCAGGCTTCATCATCCTGAAAATGGGTCTTCAAATTTGTAATGTGAAATTAAATTTTCAGGTTACTTGGGGTATAGGGCTCCCTACAGATTTGCTGCTTCTGAAAGATCTCTTCAAGGCTGGGGATTTCCTGAGCATTCCATGCATCTATAAAGCAGGGCAAGGGAAAATGCACATTTATTTAGATGGCCTTCCCTAGACTGCTACTGCCAGAGAAGACTGGCCGCTGCAGATGCAGCTCGTGCAGAGAGACAGCTCGATCCCTTTATCAGCTTGGGTCAGCCATACATCATAGGTCTTTTTCTAGATTTTGTTTTTCAGGCCTTCCATCTTTTAGGCTTGAGAAGAGGGGTGTTTACCCTTCTGTGCTCACCCTGAGTGCTTTCCATCTTCTCCTGATGAAGATACAAATACTTTAGAACTGATACCTCTTACTGCAGAAAAGACTATGTCAAAGTCCTGAGTCAAAAGAGAGAAGAGCTTTCAGAGCTGGTTAGACTTATGAAGGTCCAACACTGAGTTAATGAACTATTGGAATTTGAAAGAGCTGATAATATTAAAAGGAAAGAGGTGATGTGCTCTAGTTTTGCTCCACACCATCTTTAATTTTCTCCCTTCTTCCCATTTTCTTGTGTCTTTCCTTTTCTCTATGCAGATGCATTTTTAAATGTTTGATTTATTGACTTTTGTTGACTGCCCTTGCCAGATATGGCTGTAGATCCAGGGATTTTTCCAAGTCCTGTTGAAGTCAATTGGATGTGATGACTCCATTGACTCTCAATGGAAATAAATGGAGTTGCTTGAGGAGTTTGCAAGGGCTGGCCGAGTTAATTCAGTATTTTAGTCTGTATATGGTTGTGTGCAAGTCTTTCAAGAGAAAATAACTGAAATTTTGAAATTTGAAAATCCTTCTCTTGCTTTTATCTGTAATGTTAGAAATCTGTAAGATGCTGACACAACAAACCTAGATGACTACAAGCTCTTGCAGTTAAGAGTCCAGATAAAGCCAAAAGAACTTGCCCTTCTGTACTTCTGCATTTCTTTAAGAGTCTTCAATTATGTGATCCCATGTGATTTAAAAATAGATACCCCTCATTTACGTTTTTTTTTTGGAACCACAGCTGATGTGTAACACTGTATGCTTCACAGTACAAGCGAGGAATGTCCCTTCCTGCATTACAAATGAAATGTGAGCTAGGAAATCATACCGGTTGCATCAGATATTGTGAATTCAATACATTGTTAAGCTGTTAAGACCGTTGCATGACTCCTATTTTGAAATCAAGAGTGATAATAAGAAATGCTTAGAGTTAAGTTACAGTATTAATTACTTTGCTGACTTGTGTTATTTTGAAAGGAATAAAATATTTCACATGTGGAAACACTTATGAGATTTCATCTTAGCTTCCAATTTACTAATGCTTGACCAAAGACAAATAATAGGAATCATTTACAAATGGAGTTCTTGTACAAAATTTCATATTCTTTTAGAGTACTTTAAGGACAATCTGTGCTGTCTCTTTGATTATAACTTTGTTGAGAACTATTACAGTTGTAAACATGAACACTTCTTAAACAGGAAACAGTCAAACCAAGAAACTAGGTAAGTCTCATTTTTTACATCTCATTGAGAAACTGTAAGGTGAACTACAATTCTCACTGTCCTCAGAAAGAAAAACAATCTGCTCAAAAGGAATCTGAAGAGTTTTCAGACAGAACTTTTACCTTCTCTCTTCATTCTGCATTTTGGTAGCTACAAATCAGATCACGAGAAGCTGTCACCCTGTAACCCCCACTGTGGTTGATGAGGTGATTAAGTCCTTTGTTCTTTTTCAGATTATTACTACTGTTCCAACATGTGAGAATTCTTTGGATGAGGCTTTATCCAAATTTAAGATGAAAGGCAGCCTCTGTTTTAGGGAAATTTATTGAAAGGTATATTTTTTGAAAGAAAGATCAATTAATTAGAATGAGGTGCAGAATGTTACCTGCTCCATCATGTGGTCTCCTGTATTTCTACCGAGTCTCCTGACAGACAGGAGTTTGTTCACTACTTAGGTGGCACATATGCCCAAGTGTCAAATTCGCTGAATTCTGACCATCCTGGAATTGCTGCTTGATAGTGAGTCTGACCTGTCCGTTCTGGCCCTTGGAGTCCAGGCCGTCTGTGCCCTGCAGAACACAGCATGTGGGTAGCTGGGCAAGGACGCCTGGGTCGTGCCTAGTTCTGCCTGTGTGCAGGGACTCCTGCCCAGCATATCTTGAATCTGAAAATCCTATGGAATTGTACCTGTACTCTGAGGTACAATCTCCATTTGGAGGGAGGAAATAAATAAATGAAGGCCTCTTGAGAGAAATTCTAGGTAAGCAATATCCATAATCCAGAAAACACCATGAACGTGTGCTGACAGGAGGTCCTCTAAGCATTCCCTGTAGAAATGTTACAGCAAGACATGCATATACAAGAAAATAAGACTAAGTGTGCATCACTGTAAGGAAACCAGGATGTTGTGTTTTAGTGCATATTAAGTAGCAGGAGAATTACATTGTGAGCTGTTTCACAGTATGTTGGTTGTCTTTGACAAGGAGTTAATTCAAACCAATTAAACCTACTTTACCAGTTTACCTAATCTGATTCTTTTTTATTGCTGAAACTCTTCCACCTTAACATTTTTCTCCTATATATTAGATGTACAGTTAGGATTATTTTTATGATTTTCTTATTTTCTTTTAAATTATCTTTTGGTTTTATATTTATGTCTTCTCTAATATTTACAAAGTTTTCAGCAAGTGAATAGAGGAGGTGTTGCACATTAGCAAAAATATATACACTGTTGACCACTGGAAATGGAAACCTAAAATATATCTCACATGTCTGATAGGCAACATTTAGGTCTGCGTTTTAGCACTGATGATTTTAAAATCCTTTCTTTTCCTTTTATGTCTTTCTTATCAGGACTGCTGTTCAAGGTCTTAGCATGCCAGTTACAGCACAGGGTATAATTGCCTTCATATGGCTAGAACTGCATAGAGACATATGTGAAATAATGTGCAGATCAAGGCTTTGAAGATGGGAAAAATTACTAAACGTGCTAATGTAAGTAGAAGCAATATTTAATCTCTAAGAAGCTAGGAGAGTTTCAATACAAAATTTTAAAGCAAACTACAATGATAACAAGTAGCTGTAGACCCTGTAAAAACAGGGTCTTTGGTCTAAGAAATTATTAGTATGAAAATAAAGGTGCATAGAATGTTCTGGGACCCCAGAGCCAATGAAGTTCAGAATTCCTTGTGAAGAATGCATTATACTGCTTTGATATCCAGCCCAAAACATGAGATTAAAGGAATCTAGTGTTCAAAAGAGATACCAATTTAAAAATCTTGTTGTTCTCTGAAAAAAAAAATATGTATAGTTAATACAAATATTACCGATTACTGTAGTAGAGAAATATGTGGAGAACAGTTTCTAGTTTTCTTCTTCATTTTTAATGGATTTGAACAGCATTTAGATTTGCTGAGAGTGAGTGTGCGCTCAGTTTCATTGTTCTCCCTGTACTGCTAAATGTTGTCTTTTCTTCAGTACTTTTGCACAGCAACAGAAGAAGCAAACATCACAAAAATAATAGACAATTGTTTGTAAATCTTAAAAATTGACAAGAATACTCAGAGAAAAGTATCCTCTGAAGAAACTACTTAACATTTTGCCGATAATGTATGGGGCATGAGACAGTGTTAATCAGCCATTCGTTCTGCACTGTGGTGCATTCTGAAAGAGGCATAGTTAAGTCCCATGCAGCTGCTAAGGCATGTGCCAAAGTTTAGACGGATCTAAGCGAGGCTTAGAAGCTATGTTTAGCATACAGATGAGTGATGCTATCCCAAGTGTGTGTTCTCTCTGCTGACCTGGTGTGCTGCTTTTGAAACTGTGATGCTGTCGTGTAAAACACAATACCTGTTATCAACAAGCACTCTTTTGTTCTTTGCTTATATTATGCTTTTTCAATTAGCGGTTCAAATATTAAGAAAAGGCATTGCTCTGTGCCCTTTGCATGTTGAATAGTTGGGAAATAATTTGTTTGCTTTTAATACTGCGCAGTTTGGCACCAATTTCCTGCTTTTCAGTTGTGTGCCATTACAAAATGCATCTTCTCTCCATTTCTGCCATTCTGACATCATCGGATTCCAGTCAGTCACCCATTCTATAGGGTCCTGGTTGCTAAGAGCCTTGGCAAGGAGAATGTGCGTGGCAAGAAAAGAAGCTTGTATTATTTCAAGCTTTCTCCTGCTGTTTTTGGTGTGCTTCATCTTGCAGATTTGGAAACTGAGCTCTCTGGCTTAAGCCTTTGGGAAGGGAGTGTTTCTAGACCTTCCGTTTGTTGATCCCAAAGATGCACCCAGGTACAGTGTTGTTCACTGAAGAGCAAATGCCACGTTCTAGAAAGCTGCATTGCTGCCTCCATTGTAGTGATTGTTAAGAGCACATCTGAAGGGAGAAAATGCATGGACGAATGTGAGATGGGCAATGAAGGAAACCAGGAGAGGATGACTGTGAGGAGGAAGAAAATAATGCAACAAAGTCCTAAGCAACAGATGATAAGGCAGAAAAAAAAGGCTAAGATGAGATGAAATAACCTGGGAGAAGGGGAAGAGATGGCATTTTTGATAATTCTGTGGTTCGTATTCAGCACATCTCTCAATACAGTTTGATGTTTGATGTTTTGTGATAGTGCTGACGTGGTGTGTGAGCGTAGCGCGGTGTTTGTAATGCAGCAGGATAAACTCGGTGTGCTGTTTTACAGGTCCACAATAGCTTCTGCCTGGCTGTAATCAGGACAGTGCCAATAGCACCGCTAATGCCGCAGGTGAGGTGTAACTAAATGAAAGAGGCAGTGTGTGATGAGAGATAAATGGAGAAGCCAGAAAAACTGAAAGAAAACTGAAGAAGAGGAAAAGGTTAGTGCCCGAACAGCTTTCCAGAAACAAACCTTTGTTCAGTTATTGGGAATAGGTACCACTGTCAGAAATGCTGTTCCAAATGGGGAGGTGATAGGAGCCAGGGAAGCTAAACTAACTGATCTAGAATAGAAAAGGGCAGGTGTTTGGAAGAAATAAACTAGAATAAGGGAAAATGAAGGTATTGTTTAGTACAATGCTGCATTAAAATGTGACGGGATATGATATAGTGTTCTATGCTGAAAAATTAAGATTCACGTTCTGTACCAATCTGAGTAGGTCTAATGCAGTATCCATCAACACACAAAACATATCTACTATAATCATTTTTTTTCCTAAGAGAATTTGCAGGGCAGAGGATGTTTTATTTTTTAACTGTAATCTTTTGTTTGGTTGGTTGTTTTCCTCTTCCCTTCACCATTTCCCTGATACATTTTTTTTTTAGCCTTTTTGGCTCTTCTCTCTTGTGTTGTCTGAATTAAATGTTCTCATATTAGCTGCTGCAGTTCATTGGCTTTCATGGGTGGCCTTAGCAATTTTTGGAGAATGGAGCTGGTTCTTTTCTCACTCACACCAGCATAACCCTGTTGGCTTTGGTGGAGTTGCTTGTGATTCACAATATTGTGAAAGCAGAATTGTGCTTGCTCTTCTTTATGTGCTCTTTTACTTCCATAATGTTTCTGCTTACATGTATAATTGATTTTATGGGAATTAACTGCTTCTGCTGATGGATAAACCTAGGAACTTCCTAAGATGGAAACAAATTTAAGCACTTTTTAGGTCACTGAGTTCAATCCACAGCTGTCACAACATGATGTTATATAATTTATTTCAGGCTGTGCTTTGAATATTTCTTAAAATTCTATTTCTACTATAATTGGTAATTGTGGACAGAAAAAATAGTTAGTTCTATTTAAATTCAAACCAGGAACTGAAATAATTTTCAAAGGCTCCAAAAAGAATTTTGTTTTCTTATATCTGCCTTGCTTCCCAGTACAGTAGCCTTGATAAAGGCTTCGTTCTTGAGAGAGGGTGGTTCAACTCAGAGAGACTTTGGTTTCAAAATAACAGGCTTACATAGAAAATGAGTGCTGTGAGGATGCCACACAGTTTTTTATTCATGGTCACATTTCTCTCACAGATTTTAGTGGGAGTTACAAGCAATCATGACAGCAAATTTGATCTTCTGTACCTGAAGTACCACAATGAAAGTCAATTAGCTAGGGAGAAGACTGTGGATCAAGTATGTACAACTCAGCTGAGTATGGATTACTACAGATTTTGGCTTAGAAATGTTGGACTATCTCCTCTTTAATGCCCCAGTTTAGCAGACTCATTCCTTTTATAGTCAAATCTGTCACTCACAAAAGTCCTGGGACTAATAGCTACAGAGCTCAAAATACAAGAAGCAGCTTCCTTGTAATTAAAGCACAGATGAATGGCAGTGCTCTCCCCCTTTCTTTTCTTTTTTTTTTTTTTTTTGTTATTTCTTATAGTAGTGCGAAATAGAGGTAATTTGTCTGAAGCCAACAGAATTTTGCTCTTATCTGCAAATGCTACTGTGATACCTCCATGTCATGCATATCTACCCCTCCATAAACATGGATAATAACTCTTATTCTTTGCACCTTTTTTCCCACATCCCTGCTGTACACCTGACCATAGCAACCCCACTGCTCTTGCTTCCCTTCTCTGCAGAGCTTGGCTCAGAAGCTGCGTTTGGGACTAGGGAGTTCCTTGGCAGTTACCATTTTTCAGTAGAAACTTTGCTTTGCAGCAGCTGCGGCCTGGGAGTGAGGCTCAGGTGAACTGTGCTGTGAACTACAGCAACCAACGGGCTGTGCCACTGCCCTGAAGGTTGTTTATGCCACCCTTTGGCTATTATGGTTCAGAAATAGGTGCTCAGGTTGCATAATGCAAGCGCAGTAAGCCTAATAGTTTTAGCACTTGGACTGACTGTAAATGCAGAGAGTAACTGTATAGTAAGTTGATGCAACACTCTGTAAGAGTGTTTTGCACAGCAAGTGTGGTACTTCCTGGTGATGCTGGAATTGCTTTATGCAGGCAGCGTAGGCATAGTGTGTTTGCTCTGTGGCTCTCTTCAGGATTTCTGGACCGAGAATGTCCAAGTTGAGACTGGCACACATGTGCAGTAACATCCTCCTGGGTGCCAACAATCCCAGACAAATATGGACACTCTCAGAGTCCTCCCAGAGAGGATCCTGGGAGATCCTGTCTGAAAAAGAGGACAAGCCTAAGACAGTCTGGATGGGTGATAGCCATATCCCAATCCTGTCCCTATCGCTAGTTATTTATCTGTGAACTCTCTTGTCTTCTTTATCCTGCCATGTGCTCCAATGAAGAGCAGTTGCCATCAAAGCAGCCTCGATGTATCATCATCTCTGAGCTCTGCAGTCAGCACTGCTCAACCCAGTTCCTGGGTTGTTGAAAGGCACCTTTGCCTCTGGTCATGATCTGCTGCGTGCTCCGCAACATGCTAACCACGCGTTAGGGTGAGAGCAGCGAGGCAGGTCAGACTAGTTCCACCCACGCAGCGTCCTGGGCCAAAGGAAGCCCTTGGAAGTGGAATGCTGCACTGGCCTGCTGTGGACGCTTGGGAAAGGTCTGGTTTGTCTTGACCTCGATGCTTGCTAGCCCTGCAACTGCACAAGGCTAGGATGCATTATTCCGAGGCTGAGAATCCTGGTAGATGGTCTCTGGCAGAGCAGTTTGTTCAGTGTAAGACATTGCCCCAGTTTATTGTAGAAACTCTATGTCACAAGCTGGCACATTACAAACCTACCTACTTTGATTGTTGCACTCTAGTAGAACGAATATGACCTCAGGCAATTGGGAAAAAATAACATCTTAAAACATTGCAGCTAAATGTGCTGGAGCTTGTTGGTCAGAGCCCTTAATTCTTAACGTGTGAGTACGAAAAATCTGCCTGAACCTGCCTCTCCCGGTATTCCCACAGGTCTGAGAGTGACCGTGCCAGCCCTCGCTATCCTTTTGAACCATCTGTGATCTCCAAGGGCTGCTCCTTGTCTAGATGGAAGTAGTTGTCACAGTTGTTTTGATTTGGGAAGGCAAGCAGCATGTTTAAAATAGTTTGAAAAACGCTCAGTGATACTGGACTAATCAAAAAGTGAGGACTGCTGTTTGAAAGGAAGCATTGCAGAAAAGGTTGTCATTGACCCTGTCTAGTTTATGTTATTGCATGACCCCACTGTGTACTTCTTAGATAAAACTCCCAGCTTTAGCAGTTGTTTCACCAAAATCAGTAGCCATAGTAGGAAATATGTTCAAGTTTTCCATTGTATGAAGAATAAAATATGACATCAAACTAAAGATGAGGTTTTTATCCTAGTTTCAGTAAGAAGTTATGTTTATGTGATCTCACTGTCTTTACGTGTGCATCTCTCTGTTTCTGGAATAGAAGAAAATTGGCAAGAGAAATGGGATCTCTTCCTTTAAGTAATGGTAAAACTCTTACTCAGCTGACCATGTTTTATGGAATTTTGCTAATAAAATCTGGTTAAAAAGCCAATCAGCTGTAAGACACAAGTCGTACGGAAACCAGACATTGGTGGTTCCCTCGTTACACACATACTCAGCAGGCAGTTGATGCCATTCAGCAGTGGATCGAGTTGGAACGGCTTGCACGGGCTCCGGCTGCTGGCGGCCCGCCCTGCCCTGCCCGCCTCCCGCAGGTGCCGTCCCTGCAGCGCGGATGGCTCCGTGGCTCGGGAAGCAGCAGCCGCGCGCTGTGCGGAACAGACTACCCCCGGAAAGCGGGCACCGCTTTCGGGCCAGGCTGGCCTCCCTGCTCTGGGGACAGCTGCCAGGGAGGCACGGTTCAATCTAGGGACCGAATTATATGAATACCCTTAATGTTAGGTTTTTTAAGGGGAAAAGTATAGAGATAGATAGATAGATACGTAGATATGTATAAATTACTCATCTGAAGTATCGGGAATCCTTAACAAGTAGTGGAACTTGAAACAGTAAAGGATTATATTCAGGGGAGAAAAAAAATCCATTAATCATGATACCTAATTTTGTTAACATGATTTTGTTTCTATTTCATATTTATATTACATATAGCAGTTTGAAAGTGTAAAATGAAAAAGTTTGACAGCATTTCATTTACATAATAACAAATATCAGCAATAGTTCTTTGTATGGATGGTGTATTACCTGCGATATGTTGTGCAGTGTTCTTGAGGAGTGTTTCTGGGACACAAATGATAATATCAGCATCTTTCCACTGAAATAGCCTAGGCAATGGGGATGGTGATGTATGTGAAAGGCCTAGTGTCTAAGACTTTGCTGGAAGGTGAAATGCTATATATATGTGTGTGTGTACATATAGTTGTATGTATCTCCAGAATTTTTCTTCCCAACAGGAACACCTTTTCCAGCCATGTGAGTTAGGCAGCATTTAGGGCGCAGTGTTTCCAGGCTGCCTTGCGCAGGGT
>NW_010578597.1:170517-196127 GCF_000705375.1 Tinamus guttatus
CGGCCCGGGGCTCAGCCCGCCGCAGCGCACGGGGCGCGCCCCGCGCCCCCTCTTTCCTTTCCCCCTCTCCCTTCCTCCCCCGTGTTGCTTTTCCGACCAAAAACTTCTTGCAGCGCTTGAGGAAACCAACGTTTCGGATCGGTGGTATTGCCACAGGGTGCACCTGGTGTCTTTATTTATTTATTTTTTAACCAAAGGTGTGCAGGATTCCCTGCTGGCTTTGCTGCCTAAGTGGGGTTTGCGGTGTGAGATGCCTCACGTACGGAAAAGTGCTTTCAAGCTTGAGTCTCTTGCAATGGGGACACACATGATGTGGTGGGAAAATTTCCTGCATTTCCTACTGGGCTGGGAGATCAAATGCACTGCATACAACCAAACTGGGGCAGCAGAAGCAACAACCAGAACCCACAGTGGAGCAAAGCACAAGTATTGCAGGTGTTTTATTGCTAAGCTTATTACGGCATGTGCAAACAGCTGCCAGTCCCAGGCTGTTCTTGGCAAATTGGTGTGATAAGTCTTACAAAGACTGGCTTTAGCTCTCAGTCTTAAGGAGATCAAGAGAACATGCATCCAAATGGGGTGGGCTGGTATCACAAGCAGCTTTAAGGAGTAATCTTGTTTGGGAGTTGATCAAACTTATCTTGAAATCCAGCCTTAAATAAAGCACAAGCCTGTGGGCCGGGCACCTTAGTCTGTATCTCTTTGCTGTGCTTTGTGGCTATATGGGAGCATTTCTTATTTTTCAGTGAAAGATTCATGTGGCTGAGGAGAACAGTGAGATGAGGTGGATCACAGAGTGATTGAGGTTGGAAGGGACCTCTGGGCACCATCTAGTCCAGCCCTCCTGCACAAGCAGAGTGAAACTTGGTACAAAGCTGGGTGACTCTCTTGCCCCTTCATTCCCTTTCAGTGAGTGCTGACTTGTTTCTATGAGAAGTATGTAGTGGTCTAGTACTGGGGATGAATGAATGCTGGGTCTTCATCTTGTTGGAGGTGTTTGTTTTTGTTTTTCTCCAGTAAAAGCAGAATGAAAGTGAAATTGTAAAATTTTAAGATCAAATGTAGAGAAAAGATCATACTCTTGCTGAGCATGATTAAAGAGCTGTGTTGTTACCTTTTCCAAAATTGATGGGGTCAAGAGAGCAATTTGACATTCTGCTGGACACGTGTAATGTATACCTTGCTGAAAATCATTAGTTCTAGATATTTGCTATTTGTTTACTGAAATGTTGCATTAACAAACTGCAAGAGAAAACTTTTGATCATTTACAAATAATCCTGAACTAACAATAGGAAACTACTCATGTGGGGTAAAAAAGATGGTTATTAAATAGCTAATGATGCAACCTTGTTTTCCTAAAGTACAAAGTTATTGCACGTCACCCTCCTGCCTATCTTTCCCTCCCCCTCGCTCAAAACATGTGCCAGCTGGCTGAATGGTAATCAATGACTATGCAGTTTGGGGGATAAAGTGTCTGGTCATGTATAATCCATGGAGTTCTGTGTCTTGATGAGACTTTGCTGGACAGCCATGTGGAGGTACTGGGGCAGAAAAAGCTGTGTAATTGAAACTACTTTTGCCTTGCTAAGTTTGGTCATTTTCCTCCAGGCAGAGGAATCATATGCAGTCAAAAGCTTTTTCTATTTCTGTTAAAATATAAGTTTGGTTCAAGAACATGAAGGTTCTTGTTGTTGTTAAAAAGGAAGTAGCTCAGATAATAGCAGTTAATATTTATGTTAAATGGGATACAGTTGCAAACAAGCATATGAACAAATGTTTATGGCTGAATTGTTTTTTCATCTCATACAAAATATGCTTTTTACACCTGATTATTAAATTGAATTAAATAGCGCAGTCTTAATTTGTGCAGGTAAATGTGAAATGAGTCCTAGTCTTTCCTTCTTAATGTACCGAGACAGTATCTTGATAGAGCATATACAAAATCCCCTTCCAAAATCAATCTTGCAAAACTTTCTTGCGCCCAAGCCTAGAGGCTGGGTGAGCAGTTTCTTCTCTGCTGCCGTGATGCTTCCTCTGTTGCTGGTGTCCCAGCCGTCTGCTGCTGCTACCCTGATGCCAGGTCTATGTACGTAGTGCTTGGGAAAGTCAGACAATGCACTTCCCCCACGAACACCTGGCATACACTGAAATACTGCTTTATTACACGTATCTTAATATCTCTGGTGCTAAAGAAATAAAATGTTGGATTCCTTTGACCAAGAGATCATGTCACCACCAACGAGTTACTAGCAGGGTCTCTGCAGATGGATTGGGAGTATTGTTACCTTTTACTCAAAGGGAAAAAGTGGGCGCGATTGATGTTCAGTGGTTTTGCTCTTTTGCTGGAGAGATTTGACTTCAACAAGCTTTTTGGCATCTTTTATACATTGGAGGAATTAAACCTAGGGTTTTTTTCCTGTGTTTCCCCCCCACACACCTCCCATGTAGTCTAAGAGAGGACTTGCATTACTACAGATTAGATGATGTAGTAACAAAGTTCTGGCTCCAGCAGTGGAACCTGGATTAGGTGCCATACAGTGCTTATTAGTTGATTTAAATGGGAAAAGATGTAAATGTACTTAATCATCCACACCTTCAAGAGTTTTTAAAAATTAAAATCCAGTATGTCTCTAGGGTTTTAAATTTCATGAGGCACATAAAATTTCTTGTTTGTGGTCAATGGAGATGATGGGAAAATATAAGAAAAACTCAGTATAAAAATACTTAAGAGAGCGTACTGAGTGTTCAGGGTAGTATTTGAAAGTGGCAATTTCAACAGACCAGCATTAATAAATATTCAAGACCAGTATGCTGCCGAATTAGGTCAGCAGGCAAACACCAGAGTTAGTTGCTGCAGTTTAATGAGAGCACGCGGTAATAGTGTTTTAGTTAAGAGTCAGAGGGCACCTCTGAACCGAGTGTCGATCGTCGCCGCTCCCATGCAGCGTGGCAGTCCCGCTGCCTGCAGGCTGGATTCTTCTCCGATTAAACGGAGCAAAGGAAACATGCTCCGAGCACCCAGTGAATGCACTCGTAACAACTGTGGGGTCTCTGGCACCGGGTTACGGCTCAGCTGAAGTGAACACCTGAAATCCATGGGAAATGGGTGCAGGTTTTTGCTAGCAGGTCTGCTTCTCTTTGTCCAGCACTATGTGCTTCTGTAGCCTTGGCTTCTATTGCAGCTGCTAGTTGGAAAATGTTTTCAGATAATTCACTTTGTTTTTCCACTTTCATTCCAGGTTGATGACTATTAGGTCCATATAGAAATACAAAATCATTCCAGCCTTTGAGATTACATTTTATTTTTAGTTCTTCAATAAATCCCCCTAAAGTGACAGCAGTTATTTAAATGGCTATTGAAATCATCTAAATCCAACCATTGATTGTGTTTTTGTTTTCCTTTTCTGTTCAACTTAATACATCTTGACTTTTTTATGAGTTTGCTTTTGCCTCTGCTAGATTTTGAATATAAAAACATCACAATACCATCAGAGATGCATGTTAGAAAATAGTGATTTCTAGGGAAATATTGTTCTGTTTTACGAAATATTGGAGACCAGGGAGAAATTGCTGGAATGTTTAGAGACTGACACTTACGTTTGGAATTGTTTAGCTATTTATTTAGGCTTCTAGGAATACACACACTGTTGGCATCTGAGAAACTCATTAGCTTTGATGATAGGAAACTTTTCATGGTGCAATGAAACTGTACAAAGCTTAGACTTTTGTATAAAGAAGAAAAAAGCTCCCAACACCAGAGCACAGGCCGTCACAAAAGACAAGTGCTTGATTGTGCAGCAAGTGCAGGCTGAGGGCCCCTGGCCCTGACAGGGGTGTGGGCAGAAAGCTCCACTGAGCTCATTGGGTCCTCGGGCTTTTCTCAGCTGACCTGAAAAAAATCTCTAGTATAGTTACCTTATTTCATTGGTTTTTGAAATTCTGTCAATAGCAGTCAATCCGTTAAGAACAAGATAATTTAACTGTGGAACTTCTTTGGGATAGAGTGGAGGCCTCTGCACAGGTCAGTTGGTGGAGGGATCCAGTAGCAGAAACTGCGAAGGATTTGTTAATATTTTGAATTCTCACTACTCCTTCTTGCCCTTTCTTTGCAGATAAAATACATGTAACTTTAGACAACAACTTTCTAAATATACATATGCTAAAGAAAAAAAAAAGAAACTTCATGTGAAAAGTTTGGGGGTAATTCTTATAAATAGAAATATTGATCAGGAAGAAGGTTTTTAGTGAATGAAATTACAATTGGTAAATTAGCTGTTGGAGCTGTTGGAAGCTTTTTTTTTGTTGTTGTTGTTGTTGTTTCTTTTTGTAGGCTGCTTAAGACAGTTAAATGAAGAATAGACTGAAATTATCTACTGTTTCTCTTCACAGGCTTAGGAGCTATGGCTTCCTTCAGCAACCTGACTGTTGGTATTGCTGTTGCCAGTTTTGCTGTATTTCAGGTCCTGTTCCATGTTTTAAGTTCTTGGGTATCGACACGAATAACTCCTGCTTTTAACAAGCTCAGCCAAAAAAGGAAGATTGAATGGAATTCAAGGTAAAGTGTTCAAAACAAACTAGAAATAATGAACTACCAGAAAGTGTGTGTGTGTGTGTGTATCTATATATATAAAGCTGCAGAGGGATTAAGTTAAACATATGAGCTGTATGCTTGAGTAGCCTATTACAGCTTTAAAATATTCTTCAGGTTCATGTTCTGAGCTTAAAAAATTGTTCTGTATTCACTGCACTCAAAATGCATTAGTCATCTCACTGTGCCTACTCTGTGCTGTTAGAGGCAATATAGGTGGCCACTCTTAAAACTGTTTGCATTGTTTTAGGCAGCATTAGAAATAGAAATAATTTTCCCCTTCCATTTAACAGATGTCCACCTGCAGTTTTTTTTTTTTTTTTTTTTTTTAATATGCTATCATCTTAATTGCAGTTCAGTTTCTGAATATTTATCTATTTACCTGAGTATCTTCTCAGGATGCTGGTTTGTGGTATCAGTGCAGTGGCTTCAACTCCTTGTTAGAATCAACAACAGAGGCAGGAGGTGAAACTAAATTAAACTTCCGTTGTGTTGGAGATGAACTTTTGTCTCTAAGCCACGTCAAGTGACCGCTTGAATTATGTAATAGGGTTTCTGAGGACATATGCCGTCCTGTTTGCGCTATGGTGAGCTGTAGTGCTTTGCATAACAACATATGAATTGTTTCACAGATTGTAAGTCTGCTAGAAATAAGCTTCTCTGGGCTACATTGTAAGAGGTTTAACTAATCAAGTTAATAAACAAAGCAGCTAGGCCTGTGCCCCTTCTTACTTTTTTTCTCCAGCTTTCCTGGGAGTTGAGAGCTGGGGGTAGATGTAAGTACGTATGTGAGTCACAGGCCAGTGCTGCATTCTGTTCTGAAATTAGAAAGCATGAAGCTCAAAGCACAGCCCAGGAGCCACGTGTTGGTCTTGCACCTTTCTGCAGAGGGTGGCCTCACGGAGGCTGGAGAAAGGCCAGTGTCCTCTTGTTTCCCCAACAGGCAAACACTGCTAACAAAAAACAACGTTACATCCACAAGCCTAACCAAAAGCAACTGCTGCGTCATGGCAGTCATTGATAACCAAAAGCAACTGCTGCGTCATGGCAGTCATTGATCCAAACGAAGAGACATCTCAAGATATCTTAGGTGTTTGTAGAGTATAGACAGACCTGTATTCTGCAGACAGCAGTGCTGGTTGAGAAAGTTTGTATCTCTAGTCAAAATGTGTTGGGTTAACGTGCGTGTTTTAAAACACTTTGCTGTGTTGTCACTGCTGCGTTGTCTTATATGGAACTGGCATAGGGAGTGCTCACACAAATGGTTCTCTTGGCAGACCCGAAGGAAACTGGCACCGAGGACGGTTATGCATTTTTATGAGCCCAGCCGGGGCTGGAAGAGGGCATCAGTCCATAGACTGAGGAGAAAAGTAGTATTGAAAATATATTGTTACAGTTGGGAGCTTTTTGTAAATTGGTCTTTTTTGCTGCAGCTCTGGATTATGATCTTTTTAATGTCAGTGTGTTCTTTCTAATCTTCCAGGAATTATGAGCCAATAAAGTAACTGCTTCTGGAATCTTAAGTTTACAAACTGTCAAACCGAGTTAAAAATTACACTTCTTCACGGATGTAGTTAACTCTTCAGGTTGCTGTGCATAAGTTCTGATTGCTGCTTCTGCAGTACACCTCTCTGTGTTGCTAAAAAATGGGGGAAAAAAAAAACAAAACAGTTGCAAAAATGTATTTCCTACTAGAGGAGTAAGTGTAGTGTGCCACTTATCAGTGCTTTTTTTTTTTTCTTTTTTTTTTCTTTTGCAGTTTAATGAGGAGGTAAATGATGCAGACTGTGAAAATAATTCTGTGGAAATGATAGTTTGGCCTAAATTCCATATTTAAATGGAGTATTGTACTATTTTTCCTCTTCTGTCTTCTCTTCTGTTGAAGAACTTGAAAAGTCCAGAAGGATTGTTTCTTCTTTTTCTTCTTGTGCTATGTTTGTATACAGCTTGTATTCCTAAGTATTCAAGTTTGCATAAACAGCTGCTCCTGAGAGAAACTGTGACTCCAAATGAATGAATTGTGTTTTAGGATTAACATTTTACTTCTTTGTACATTATCCTCTTCTAAAATTCATAAATCCCAAGTATTTCTCAAACACTAATCTTGCATATCATGCTTCACTTTAAAAAAGAAGTGAAGTTCCTTGTCTTCTGTAATTCCTTGTTGCTAAGAGCTGACATTTTAATTAAACTATTAATTATCGTTAAAATTCTGATACCTGAATTGTTTTACTTAGGAAAAAAATTAGCCTGTGTAATAATGGTGAGTGCGTGTTCTCATCCAGCATCCTATGTTTGACTATTCACATTCTGTTGATCTCTTTTTTTTTTTTTTTTTTAATTTCTCATTTCCCTCCTCCTCCCCCCACTCCTTCCAACCACCTCTTCCTCTGCAAGGCCTGCCTTAAGGAAAAGGCTTAAAATATTTTCTTTAAATCCTGATAGTAGCCTTTTGAGTCCTGGGAGTGACTTATGCACACATAAAACACTAGTAATTTCAAAATAGATGTATTCAATATGTACAAAGACTGCCTTGGTAACTAACTGCATCTATACATTCGTTTGTATATTGTTAATGTGTAACTATATAATACAGTGCAAAGTTATGCCAGGTCATCCAGCATGTAACTTACTGTATTATGTTTAGCATTTCAAACACAAGAACTGCAGAAGTATTTTGGCATGTAATTTTTATTCTTTCTAGTCAGGCCTAAAACGTGGTAGGCGCAGATTACTGTGCACAGCTTACAGCCGTGTGAAATGCACGGTTAGGTGAACACGGTTTCACGTGGGCGTCTTGGACACGAGCCTGTTGCACCGCTCTACCTTCCAAGCAACCCTCCCTTGCAAAGGGGCAGGAGTGGCCAAACGCTTCCACTGGCCTCGGTGACACCGGCGCTCGCTCCAAGTGCTCATCAGCACCGAGTTCACCTGCATCATGCACACACAGCACTGACGTGTATGCACCTGTAGCCCTAGATAGATTTATTTTGGCTTATCCATTACTTCGGTGCCTGAAAGCAGAAACCTGCTGCTGTGGTACATGAAGACCCATGTAGATATAAAATACAAGATATATTCTTAGGTTTTACAGTAAGCAGGACAATGCAGTCATCATTTGAAAATTATATATCATATTGCCAGTAAGGATTCATTAGCATAAGAGGTAACTGAGAAAAATTATAGATTTCAACAATTTTACTTTCAAACTTCTTCATAGAATCCTAGAATGGTTAAGGTTGGAAGGGACCTCCAGAGGTCATCTAGTCCAACCCCCCTGCACACGCAGGGTCACCTGGAGCACATGGCACAGGACTGCATCCAAGCGGGTTTTGTAGCTCTCCGGAGAAGGAGACTCCACAATCTCTCTGGGCAGCCTGTTCCAGTGCTCTGTCACCCTCACGGTCAAGAATTTTTTCCTTAAGTTCCTGTGGAACTTTTGATGCCTCACTTTCCAGCAGTTTCCTCTAGTTCTGTTGGTGGCCAGCACCATCCTCCTCACTGCCTCCCTTGAGGTACTTATGGACACTGATCAGGTCCCCTCTCAGCCTTTTCTTCTCCAGGCTGAACAGGCCCAGCTCCCTCAGTCTTTCTTTACAATAGCTTTTCCCATCTGTATTCAGTCAGTCATATGAGTGATTGGATGTAGTGTAAGAAGAGATGATTGTGTACTACAAGGGCAGATGGATGCAACTGAGAATTTCTTTGGTTCCTTCTTCCTTACGTATAATGCAGAATATTCTGAGTTCCAGTATCTATTTGTGACTACGGTCTGTTTTTCAGGACAGTGTCCACATTCCATGCCTTGGTGGTTGGTGGTTTTTGTCTGTATATTTTGTTGTACGATGAAGCTGTTAATGCCGACCATATCTGGTAAGACATGTTGCATGCCTGTTTTGTTTGTATAATAAAATAACATAATTGAGAATAAAAATAAATGTTATTACTGAATTAATTCCTTAATTTATCTTTAAAGTACAGAAAATACAATCTGTCCATTTTTAAGTTTGTACGTTTAATAATTAAAAACTATTTTGTCGATATTAATGCCTGCATTATGTCTCTGTGAAGTGGAATGCTTATAGTACAGATAATTGATCTGAAATAGTGTATTGAATTACTAATGAGGAGAACTGAAAATACCACCTAAGTGGTAAAGTGAAACTGTGCTATTTACTATAGTCTTTATATATAAATATATATAAAAAATAGCTTGTGTGTGAGGGAAACATACATGTATAAAATGATAAATGAGATTATTTATGTTTCAGTCTTTCCAAAAATCTTTATCAATTTGGTTTTTTAAATTGTCTTCAGAAGAAGCAGGAATATTTGAAAAACTGGTTTGTAAAAGCTTCTTAAATTAACAAAAGTATTCCATATTATGTGTAATCACTTATTGATATCTAGTTATGTTATTTTGATTTAGTTCCTCACCTGTTTTTCCTCGCATGTAGAAAATGCCAATTAGTTAATTATAGATTGCTATTGATATTTTGAAATTTTACTCATACTCTGAGGCTCCCCTTTCTGCAGGGAAGAGGCTGTATTTTTTTTTTTCTTAAGGGTAACTAAGTATTTTTAAGTCTCATTTCATATTTTTGTCATAGGTTGCTTTCAAAGGACCATGCTGTTGAGCTAGTGTAAATGTGTATAAATTCAGCATTGATACTTTTTCTGCCTTTTTTTTTGATGTTGTCAATGACAATGCAGTGCAAACTGGAATTATGACTACAGCTCTGCCACTGACTTGTTATAGTTATATGGCTTTAATAAATATAGTTATATGGCTGTAATAAATATTAAATTACTAGTAACATGAACTTCTGTGGCATTGGCCTCTTATGTATTGATACATGATCAAAACGTCAGTTTTCTGGCTTTTTTTAATTATTATTTTATTTTAGTATCTTTGGAGAAAACAAATACAGTTGTCTGCACATCTTAGGAGTTCTGCTAACCATGCTGAACAGCAGCAGTTTATTTAAAATTGGTATGTGTGTTTGCGTGTGTGTGTTGTGGTAAGATATGAGATACAAGCTTTTATCTTGGTTTGTTTGAGTAGACTTTGTTCTAAATGGCAGAAATAACACCCATTCGGTTAAGTTAAATGAATTGTGCCTTAACTTGAGTTAAATTTTCTTGGATTTGTTCCAGAAAAAAAAAAGGTCAGATAAATTTGAAAAAAAGTTTTTTTTTTTTTCCCCTTAAGTTTGAAGAAAGTTATGTTAGATAACTTTTTGTATACAACATTGGCAACTTGCTTAAGAAGCCTTAGCATTCTAATATTATGTAAAAGCATTGAATCTCAAAACAGAAAATCTGCCTGCCCTTGGGAGAAAGCTATTCTCTGTTTCTACTCTTATAAATAGTCTTTTTTCCCTGGATACCTTTAGAATAAATGTCACCTGTGGCTTCTACCACTATTTTTATAGTGGTATAATAATGATTTCTCAGGCAAAAGCCTAGTTGTTTCAAGAATTTATCAATTAAAAATCTAAAGAAAACATATTCTAGATATGAAAATCAATATTTTTAGTTGTTTAATTGTATTAAAATGTGTGGAGCACCACTTAACCTGTTTAAAGCAGTTGTAATAATTTGAATTCATATTCATGCAAGTGACTGCATAAGTGCAACTGAAGGCTGGACATATTCCCCGTGACATTGCAAGGACTTGTACAGAGACCGTCAGCAGAAGAGAACATTGCTTTGCCATAGTGCTCCTGTGTTTGACTTCCTAAGCAACAATGCCGGAAACATAGGGTAGTTTTCTCAGAAATTGCATATGTACTTACTCTTTTAAGGCTAACTTTTATGTTAGTCTTATGTGGGAGTCTTTTTATAGGAGTCTCATATTAATAGTGGGAGAGACATTTGTGAATCTAGCTTCAGTATGTTACAAATAAGTGACTGGGATCCTTGATGGACCTTCTTGGCCTCTTCTGTCCCAGTCAGTGAGAGCACTGCATAGATCCTCCAGTTCTGGAATAGCAGAAAGGTTTTGATAGAAACACACTTTGCCTCTAGTTGTTGGCACTGTCTTTGTGTAGTTACTGACCAAGTGACAATGTCCAGACTGGTTCTTTCCTGGAGTGTGGGGAGGTGTTTTTTGTTTACTATGGATAATCGCAAATTTTGAGCGTCTTGCTACATCAGCCTGATTTCTAGATATATGCGTGGATGAGAGGCCTGAAAGCAGGATGCTGATACCATAGGTCTCAAAAGGGATCCGGACTCGTAGTAAGAGCAGGATGGGGAGAAGTTGTGCTCCTTGCACTGCTGTCAGATTATGCCTGAAACTAGTACAATTGGTCCAACAAAAAAATAGTAGAGAATGGGGCATCGATAATTTAGAGGGAGACATCTGCCTTGCGCGTGTGATGGTTTAGGATTTCCCGTAATACTTTTTTTCCTATGTGCAATTCAGACTGAGATAACATAGGCTATGTAGAAATTGTTTTTTGAGGCAGACAAGAATAACATGGTAGAAAAATGTGGAGGTGGTAGAGATCAGATAGGGAGAGGGAGAAGTGAGTGAATGAAGTTGTAACTTCACAGAAGAATTGGCTTTTTTCATTGACTGTCCGCTCAAGGGTTATTACACTGTCTTTTTGAAGTGCGGTATTCGATTGGTATCTGATTTTTGTCTGATAGGACTCTACTTGAAAAGAAGCATGGAGAGGGTGCACCGTGTGGACTTTAGTTCATTTTATCTGCCTGTGCATGTTCCTGCATAATTCACTGCCACGCGCACCTCCCGGCGATCGCAGGAGAGAGCGCTCGTCCCTTCTGCTTGTTCAAGTCCCTCCCTGTTTGTCACTCAAGCTCCAAACATCTGGTTTCCTAAATACGATTGTGCTTCTCATTCCAGAAAACTGACCGGGAAATCTGGAAAACTTTAGACTAAAATCTAATCTTTGCATTAATTGGGATTAATTTGGGATTCTAACAGGGAATCTTCTTGAAGGTATTGGGAGGTGCCAAATGGGAGGTGCTCAGATTTTTGATTTGAAAGTCTGGAGAGGGTTTGCTCTAGGGTACCCTTTTCCTGGAAAGACTGAAGGGAAATGATCATTCCCTGTGTCATCCAAATAAGGGCTCTTAAATCTCAATCTGGCGTGCAGATGCACTCTGGCTGACTCAAACATATGTACATTTGATGCACAACTTGGTTTATATATGTGTGCCTGTGTATAAAATAATCTTTATGCAGAGAAAAAGGGAGCCGCTTTTCAAACTCAGCAAAGCGCTACTGTGCAGAGGACAGTGGAAGAACAAATAGAAGTTGCTTGTTGTCACGTTTCCCCATCTTGAGCTGTATTCACAAGTTTGCTGAATATTTGGAACAAAATGTGGAAGTGACAGAAGGTGTGAAATTACTCCATTTTCCTGCTGGAAGCTTCCTTGTGCGCAAAGAACTGGCAAATAAATTCCTGTTATGTGTTCCTCTACTCTGCTTATGCCTGTAGATATAATAAGCATCCATCATCTTACATATATGAAAAGCATCAGCTGAGTAAGACGTTTTTCTCTTCCTTAACAAAGTTTTCACAAGGCAAAAGAATGAAAAGGAATTTGCAGTGTGCCAGTGAAAGTGCTGGGAGACACTGCTTGGTCTGTTCTTCTTCGTTCTCTGACTGTTGTATCCAGAGTTCAGGGGACCTGCTGGGTTTCAGTTCTAGTCTCTAGCAAGCTTCCCAAAAGGTAAGTTCGATTAGGGTAGTTAGGAGGTGTCTTCTGTCCGGTGGAAAGGGACACCATTTTGCTGACTAGGAGCTTGTTCACCCGTATATCATTATTTCTTACCATGGGCCAAGTATCAGGTGGCCTGAGAGACATATTATGTTTGATGTGTGTGTGTGTGTCCTTTGCAAATACAGTGTTATAAAGTCTGTAACTGTGCTTTTTTTTTTTTTTTTTTTTTTTTTTTTTTTTTTTTTTACAGGGGTGACCCTTCAATAGTGAAACTGAATATTGCTATTACCACAGGCTACCTCATTTCTGGTAATTATGCAATGTGTATCCAGTGCACACAATGTATGTACTTGTGCTGAGTCGCTATGCTGAAGATGTGATAGGTGTATACAGTACCAGTTCTAATGTGGCTTTTAAAATTACTAATTACTGGATTGTGGTGAAATCACAGAATCTTGCCTGTGGGTGTGAAAGATGGGAATGATATCTCTGCAAGCAGTAGGGAAATGCCCCGTGTGGTTTTAGGATGGTTTGATAAAAAAAAACCACCAACTCCTACCTACTTTTGTTCTTTGGCCAATTTAGGTGTTAGAAGGTGTTAAAGTGGTGCCCTTCGCTCACTGCAGGGTATCTGGAACTTCTAACATTCTTATATTTATTTCCACTGACCTCAAAATGCTGGCAGAAGCGGTTTAATAACCCTCAAAACAAGCTGAGGCAAGTGACACCATGAGATTCCTGCTATACCCATTTTCTAATTTTATTTAAATCAAAATTTAGTCTTATATGTAAAAGTAAGAATTTTTAAATTATTTTCTTGATAAGACATTGCATATATTTTCTGTTCTAAATTATTTGCTGTTAGCTGAAACTGTCTTGCGAACATTTCTTACAAAATGTTTTGGAGCTCTTTTATTGTCCATGAGAATGTTGACTTGTCAAAGCTAAAACTCATTGTGATTGATACTATTTTTAAGGAAAACTCGGCGTGTTAGGCTGCAGTTTCCGATTGGAAATCGAGCCATGTATTTGTTTCTATCAGAGTAGATTTGGTGCTCCCATGGGTTGGATAAATGGGTGATGAGAATGCCGGCTTAGGATGCGAGTTGGATTAAGTCTCCAGTTTATCTGTGGGAGGAACTTCATCTGCCTCGTTTAAATTCATTGGTATCTCTCTCAGAATAATTATGCATTAGACTTTCATTATGAGTTAATGAGTACCTTTGAATAGAGACCTGAACCTGGCCACTAGTTCTTTCTCACTTCCTTATATAGTTAATTAGTTAATGTTTCATTATTTATAGAAAGCAGAGAACCTCTATCAGATAATGGAGAGTCCTGCCTGAGGATATAGGTAATTTTTACAAAAGGGATCAGGACCCTCATTGGAGATGCAAAAGGCTGAGGGGGAAAGTCTTTGATTCAGACCTTTGGTTGCCTGTATTCCATGGCAATGTACCAAGTACTCATTTATTTGGAATTTATTGTTCCAGTAAAGAACAGAGAATCTCCTGAAATCTCAAACCATTAAGAGGGCAAGAAGGAACTTCAATGTCAAAGCTTGCAATAGAGCGTAAATTCATGTCCGCTGTGTCACTTGTGCAGGAATTGCAGAGTTCTGATTAAATAAACCAAACTTACTTTTCATTGCAAGTGCCCCTCTCAAAATCATTTTTGCTAAATGGTTCCCTGCTTGCTTCACAAGTCTTGCAATAGGTCAGAGTGGTTCCTTGCTTCACAAGCCTTATAGTAGTGTTTCCTGTACGTGATTATTGGTTGTGCTCTCTGCCCTTTGGGGAAGGGTAGTTTTCTGGAATTTGTGGGCTTGTAAGCATGAAGTCTCACTATGAGATTCTGCATCTCCTTTTTTCTTTCCAAAATATTTCAGCTAAAGCTATTGTCCCTGTACTCCCCTTAATGTAGAAAATAATTTATGGCAATGGTTGGAAGAATACTGTTGCTTAATGCTTTGTCAGAGCTGTTACTGCAAAAAAGATAGGGATGTTCTCTTCAAAGATAATTAATTCAGGATGCTATTACTGGAACCCTATGTTAGTGTCTACAACTCTTAAAAACTTACAGATTCTCAGGTAAATGGTAATATATTGGTGTTTCTTTTCTCTTGTAGATTTGTTGCTTATTATTTACTACTGGAAAGCTATTGGTGACAAATATTTTGTAATACATCACTTGGCAGCTCTGTATGCTTACTCCTTTGTACTGGTGAGTGCAGATAGAGAGAAATGCTTTATAACTCTCATTTGCTTAACGTTTAAAAATTCTTTGCTGCTTGGTGTGTTACCTTTTGTGAAATGCAGATTGATATTTTCAGCCATCGTTACTTTCCAGATATGCTTAACTGCCACTTGTGCTAAATGGATGCCTCTCCTGTCTTACAGGCCTTCAACGAAAAAAATGTCTAACCTGTTTATCTGTTAAAACTGGAGCTCTCTTCATTAGAGACACTTTGGGGGGGTGCTTATGTGCTTATGGGAAGGGTTTTCAAATAAAACTGCAATTCCCCATTCCTTCAGAAAAGATCAGAAGGAAACAGTTTCAGCTGTTGTGATTTGATTGTTTCTTTTATTTGCAAGGCATTTCCATAGATCAACAATCTCTTAAGTCTAGTGCAGGTATTAGTCAACCGGATATGTTTTTTTTTCTTTTTAATTTAAAAAAAGTATTTAAACGAAACCTAAAGATTCTGTTGTGGCAACAGTGTAATATAAAATAAATATTTTATATGTCATGCCACTCACTGTTAATAGAACACTGTATTACTTTGGGAGAGAGGATTCTGAAACAAATTCCATTTTATTTGATGTTATAAGTTATTGAACAGCTGGTAGATAGTGCCTGTTAATATTTAATATTAGTATGCTAATCTGAATAAGGTACAATACTATGTGGTTCCCAAACGTGTGATAAAGGGACCCTATCAACTATTTAGTATAGGCTGATTTCAAGTCTTTTTATATCTATTTTTATATCTATTACTCTTTGCTGCTTCTAGGTGGAATTTCCTCAGAGATGGAAATCTCTCTAACCTCTAAACTTACTTAAAAAGGTGTCTCCATGTCTCTCTCATGGGCTTATCTTAAGAGAAATTTATTAATAGGTTTCTTCTTTCAAAGCTGTTTTTGAAGATGCCAAATAGCTTGATTAAGCACACAGATTCTGTTTGGTGTAGTGCTAAGTCAGATGGGATACAAAACCTAATGGAGAAAAGAGGAATTATTTGTGTGTTGTGGCTGTTCAGGAGTACTGCTGAATATTTTTGAATACTTTTGTCTCTGCATTTGTAAACTGCTGCTTAGGCAGTCATGATGTAATGTATTACCAGTGTGTAGGACAGCCAAAAGATGAGACGGAGAATATTCCATATTTTTGTCATGGAGGAAAGAGCTCAGTTACAGTGTCTATCAGTGTCAAAAGCTACACACCAGCACAGAATTGCTGTGCTCTTCTTCCACATATATGGCAAGGCCTGAAACAGAACTGGTAGAAAGGATTTCCCTTGCAATGGGAATGACAGAAAAAAATTAAGAGTTTTTATGTTTGCTTTCTGCTGACAAATAAGAGACGTTCATCTTCACTTTAGCAAATGACATTCCCTAAAGCAGCGTAAAGGTTTTTTTTTCCTTTAGTTTACAGTGATTCCCTTTCAGTATAGTTAAACATGAGAAATCTAAAATGTTTATAGTCCTCTTAGATGGTAACTTAATCATTATAATTATATACTACTGCTGTTTGTGCCAGTCTCTCCTAACTAGCTTTCCACTGCTGCTCAACTATAAATACATCAAAGATTTATTTAAAATGCTATAAGAATCTACTGCTTCAAGACAATGGAAGGACATTTGTATTTTTTGTAGCAAACCTTATTTTGAAATTGTAAGGAAGGTCGTTACAACTAAGAAATCTGCTTGCTATCAGTTCTAGTAAGTAGAGACACTCCTGTTCTGCGTTGCTTGAGGACTGTATTCAAAGTTTAACTGCTAGATTGTGGAACTTCGTGTGTCTCTCTTCTTTTGTTAACCAGAGCAGAGGATTGTTGGCTTACTTTGCGAACTTCCGTCTGCTTGCGGAGTTCTCCACTCCTTTTGTGAATCAGCGGTAAGTGGTTATTACTGAATTTGTACCTAATTCTTTTTGTTTAAAGCTATGTTGTTGCTTAGTTCTCTTAGGAAGTTTTGTGTTACTGAACACCATCTGAAAGTGAATTAAT
This sequence comes from Tinamus guttatus, assembly GCF_000705375.1. The sequence goes on from NW_010578597.1 coordinate 187,033, forward strand.
ATATATTTAACTAAAGATTACTCTCTGGAGAGCTTCTACTATGTAAGCTTTTGGCTGCCACAGTGACAATAGTATAGCTGAAGCATTTCTCACAAGCTCCTCATGTGAAATGACAAGAGATAGCAGTCTGTGCTGTGACCATGTGTCCCTGAATACCCCCACTTACTGCTTTCTCAGGAAAACAGAATTATCTATAGGAGATAAAGTCCCTTGCGCTAAGAGATGTCATCTCATTAGTGCATGAATCTTTCTTTTTTTCATTAAATGTGAAGAGAACCAGATGCATAAGAGAGTCCTGTAAATTGCTGGTAATGATTTATGTTATATCTCTTGCTTGCATTAATATAATCAAAAGAACTATTATTAAAATGATATTCTAATCTCAGAACTGAAGTGTTTTCTTTGCATTTCCTGTTCGTCATCAGGGGTATCTAATTGGGCAATGTCTGCATGTCAAGCATTGACTTCATTCTATGTTAACAAGAACATTTATATGATAATTATGGACAGTGATGGGTAAAATGTTCATATTCAGTGATATTTACTGGCTTTTATCTGTTGGAATTTGGCGTGAGAGAAATAATGGAGCAGAGGTTTAGATACCCTTTTCCTAACAGTCACCTTTGTTGGCAGATCACAGTATTGATTAAAAAAATCTTTATATTACCTGTGGAATCTGCACAATAAATATCAAGTAAAATAGAGGTGCTCATTGTAAGTCTTTCAGCATTCTTTCTTTCCTGTCTGGTTCTGAAGTTCTGGCTTAGTTCCAACTAACCAAACCAGTCAGAAAACCCCAGATCTGGGAAACGTGACAGTACAGCTCTGTCTAGAATAGCACATCCAAATACAAATGCCACTCACAGAGCTCCTAGTTCAGAATTGCTTTTACCTTTTTTTTTTTCTTTTTTTTCAGTTGTTTATTGTTGCAAACTATCGTGAGAAATAATATAAAATTTGAATTATAGCACATGTCAAAGTGATTGAAATGCCTACTTGTTGTGTACTGATTACAGTTCAGATCAGGCTTTTCTGTATGTTAGTCCTGCACTGTACCAGATATCACACAGGGCTTCCTTCACTGTAACTGAGCAGAAGGATTTACTACTTAACCCAATGTCAGAGAATTTAGAAAAGGGAAAGTTAGAAGTAATTAATAAAAGCAAATAAATTTTAAAACCTCATAAAATAAAATCCTTTTGAATGGAATGGCTTTAAGTCCACTCGGTGTCTTTGACCACTTTTCTTTTGCAGGTGGTTTTTTGAAGTATTAGGATATCCCAAATCTTCCAAGGCCAACATCATCAATGGTGTGTTAATGACAGTTGTGTTCTTCGTGGTGAGGATTGCAGTCATACCTATGTACTACAGCCGTGTGTTTTCTGCATTTGGAACAGAGGCTTTTGAGAGGTTAGGATTTGAGGCCCAGAGCGCCTGGATTATCTCGAGTGTTGTTTTGGATGTCATGAACGTGATGTGGATGGTCAAAATTACAAAAGGATGCTACAAAGTTATTCGTCTTATTGGACGGGAGGAGGCCAAAACCCATAAAAATGGGAAATCTGACTAGAAATCACATGCATAAAATGAAATTTGTACTATGAAAATAGCTTGGGTTCACTGAAGCAGTGCACGCTGCTGCTGCAGAATGCCCCCCGTAACAAGGTATTACCTCCGTACTGATCTTAGCCCTTCCCTAGCCGCACTGCCTGCACGCCAGGGTCTCGCTCCGAGGATCTTGCCGGCGGAAGAACAGGAGTGTAAGTTGACACGGACAAGTTCCAGGTGTGTGGTCTGAGCCTGGAAGGTCTAAGGAACTGGCAGGTTATGTGGTTGTTGTCCACCAGTGTGTTCTTAAGTGTTTCACTCAGGTTTCTCAGATTAATGTTTTATAAACCCATTGAATATTGACTCTCTCTTTGAAAACAAAACAGCTGATACGGTGCAATTTTCCTGGCATGTTCCTGTCTTTTCTTGTAGGAATATTTAGTGTTAACAATCAAGATTTCATTCTTGAAAACTTTTTAATTTTTGCAAGAAAAACAAAAAATTAGCTTTGATTTTATGAAGTATTTTACTGCTCTTTGTCTTGTTTTTACGCCTGCACACCATTTGGGGGGATTTATGTAATAATCCAAAATGCTGTATTATAAAACCACAAAATATATTTAAAAAACTATTAAAATATTCCAATTTTGATGGGAAGTAATAACTTCTATTACGTTAGCTTACATACAATAATGCACCTATGAAATCTCCCCTGGCATTCTTTTTTGTAAGTTAGCATGGTAAATGATATGTGAAAATGGCATAGTTCTGACAAGAGTGGGGTTTTTTTTGGTGTTGTTGTTTTGCTGCTCCTGCTTTTGGGAAGTAATGTAACTTGCTGCTGATTGACTGTTTTCTACCATGGGACGTTTGTTTAATTGTAAAGAGATACAATTATTCTGCATATGTGCTATGTGACTTAAGACCTTTTTTCTTTTGTTACAGAAATGACCATTTGCTATGAAATACTGAGGTCTGTTTGCCCCGTTTTCCTTGTTAATCAGATTGGAAATCTGAGGTTTTGATTAAAAACGTTCTTGAATTCAGGAAGGAGTTGAACTTTGTACATGTTGAAAAAACTGTACCGACTTTGTCATCAAAGCTATCAAGTAATTCTACAGAAGGCAGTTCAGATCTATAGAAAAGATTTTCAGAACCACATATTTGTCAGTAGGTACCGCACACTTAAAGATTTGGACAGTGTCAGAGAGAAGTCTTAGCCTCAAGGAATAGAGGAATAGTCTAGGATCTAAATTCTAATACAATTTGAGGATATATATACATACATATGTGTGTATATATATATATATGATTGAGAGCTGTTTTTGTATTCATAGCTTGGTTTTGTTTTGCTTGTTTTAAAACATACCTGATTTGGGACTGATCAGCTTCTGGGTTTGTTTTTTTGTTCGTCTTAAACATTACTTAGGTTATACTTCCAGATGTGTGCTTAAGTATGCATTTTCACTGACTGTTTAAACATATATACTAATTTTGTGTAGCAGATTGTTTTAACAACTTATTTTTAAACAAAAAGAGAAACTTTTTGCCCTCTGTGTAGGATATTTTGTTTTCTTCTGCCCTGTTCCCTGGAAGGAGGCCGTGTGCCAGCAGCTCTGATGCCCGCAGAGCGCCGGGCTGTGCTGGAGCTGCCCTGTGGCCAGAGCCAGGCGGGTGAGGAGAGGCCCCACGGGCTGCAGGGCCTCCCAGCCAGGGCACCTGGGGCCACCTCTGGTCCCCCTGCAAGATAATCTCATAGAGCTGGGTTGAGGGTTAGCGTAACAATCATTTGTACCTTCAGTGTTCACTGGCAGGCATTTTTTTCCCCCAATCCAGCCTCCTTAGAGGATATGGCAAGGATTGTTAATGCTTTTCATGCTGTGCTTATTAATGCTTCCAGTGCACCTTGTTTAGGCCTTGGTAAACTGAGCAATTATTTTGTTTAGCTGTATGGGGATTTTTTTTGTTGTCATTAGTTAATTTTATTTTTTGAGTGAATCCTGTACCTTATCTGAGTGCTGAAAACTCCGTATTTGTGCAGAATTACTTTTGTGGGCTGCTTTGCTGAAAGAAAGGGGCTCTGCTTTACACTAATTTGCCAAACCTGGTGTCCTTTAAGGTAGTGAGTTTGGTGCACCTAGCACGGAGACAGGCCTACATACAAAGGTGCTGTGTATTACTTCACGATTTAAAGGTGTAAATGAAATATGTCACGTGCTGTTTTAGTCACTAGATCAGGGCATTATTTTTAGTAGCATGTTGCAATCTCAAATCAATTTCGAAGTTAGTAAATTCAGACATTTTGGAGATTACACTTGAAAGTAGAAGCCCATCTATTTATTCAAGAAATAGGATGAATATTAATAATTTGAAGCAAATCTTAAGAGGACAATTTGTGGATGCTCTTGTGAATTCCTCCCTTATTATTAATCTTTAATACTATTCTAAATCTAAATTTCAGTAGCTTAAAAGATGTTTGTTTGTTTCTTTTCAGTGAAGAACATTCATTAAAATAATGTTTTCCTCAGATCGGATAGATTTAAGTATAGTAGGAAAGGAAGAAGTCAAATGATAACAAAATTACGTTAAAACTAGGTTGGAAAGAGAGCTACATAGTGCAAAGTGGGCAACAATCCAAAATTAAAGTGGAATAAGTATTTTAGAATTAGCAATATGTTTGATTGCTATACAAAAAATGTAAGTTTTCATTTTCTAATTTGATATTTTAATAATTGCAGTTATATCGTGGTGTATCTACTATATGTCAGAAGACAACTTGTTTAGAAAAAAAACTAATACTGCTGAATTGGGCAATGAGGGTAATAAATGGTCTGCCAAGTTATGATGTAATGAGCACATGAGTCTAGAGCACTTTTGGCCTGCCATTAAAGGCCTAGAGAATAGCAAATTAGGTGGCTTTGGCACCCATTTTTCAATAGCACTTTATTCATTTAAAAACTGTGTTGGAATATTTATAAATTTCGTATTGCAAGCCTGTCTCTTTGCTTCTTTCTTTTTCATGCAGAAGAGTAAAAACCTGATTAGTGGTCACTGTAGTAGGGGCTGTGTTTTGGGGGTGTCCAAACCCTCCCTTTTTACCAATTGCATTCTCAAGTGGAAAGCAGAACCCTGGTGCGTCATGAGGTTCCCTTGGCATGGGCATATCAAGTGGAAGGAGTTGATCTTTTAAAATGCTTAAATATCTTGTTTTTCTTGTATGTTCTCCAATACCAGGTGACATTAAATCAGCACAGCGATGACGGCAGTGTCCATTTGCACCAGTATGGCTTTGTGTTGGAACATAAGATTTCTTTCTGTATGGCTTACCTTTTAATGAAAAAATTAATAAATATCAGTTTCAGAGCTACTGTGGGAAGTGGTAGGTCAGGTTTTGCTTTCATAATTGATTTGTAAATGCAGTATTTTTGAGAGAGGAAATATACTTCAAAATACTCATTGGCTAGATGAGTGTTAAAATGGATTTCAGTGAAGTTGAAAACCTCATACTATAGAGATACTCAATGGGTATCTGTATCCATACCGAAGTGATAAGAATTCCATAGCTGAAGCCTACTCTACCTCTATAAAAGCATTTTATTTTGAGTGAGCTTGGTACTTTCTTAGCTTAGTGGCTTAAAAAAAAAAAAAAGCAACTATTGATTTTCGAAAAACATCCCATGAGAATGAAAATGAGACAAGCTGACTTTATATATTCTCAATGATTCCAAACTTTGCATTAATTTTATTAAAAATTAATTACAGTGCTTTAAAGAGAATTGCTTCTATCTTTATATTCAAAATGAGAGGAAAGGATTGCTCATAATACTACAGAATTCATGTTAACCCAAGAGAAAAAGCTTACACAAGTGAGCACATGTCCGCAAGCAGAGCAGAGCGGGAGGAGACTTGACACATGCTGTAGGAAGACAGATTTCTTCCTCTTGTGGTTGGGACAACAGTAGAATAATAAGTAGCAGAAAGTATTAGACATTTCTATATCTCTTTGCCCACTGGCAAGTGAAATTTGCTTCTTTTGAAAATCTCTAAGCTGCATAAAATGAGTTATTAGTTGTTAATTGCTGTGTGAAGGGGACTTTGTCATGGACTTGCGTGTGCATCAGTACCTGTAAACACAAGGTTTCCGTGAAAGACTATTAGGAGAGAAGTTGGTGAAGTTGTTCTGTGACGCCCTTGCTGAGCCATTCGGAGGAAAGCTAAGACTAAAAATGAAGAGCTGCTTGAAAATTGCTTCAACTTAGGATATGTTGCAGTTTTTGCTCCTGGAGGAAGGCATCAGTAAAATAAACAGGAAGGAGCTAGAATTTTCATATGAAAAGGGAACAAAAAAAAAAAAGAAAGAAAAAAAAATAGGGAGAGATGTATGGATGCCCATACATTCCATACTTTTAAAAGCCAGCCCTACAATTTCATTAACTGTTTCAAGGGACTTCACAAGGAGGGATTTGTCCTGGTGAAGCCTGTCACTCCATGGAATATATCTGACAGCTGGGAAGAAAACAGCACTTCATTGCTCAGATCCTGGCACCAGGCAAATCAAAATATATATGGACTTCAATGATCATCCAACCCTCGGTAAAATCTTTTTTGTGGGACAGTTGAAGGTCTTAGTGTTTTCTGAAAGAAATTTGCAAGGAGAGAAGATGAGTGATGGGCTATTGAGAGCTCTGTGATTAAGTACTTTTAGGTGGTAATACATGATCAGGTTTATTATCCATTGCAAATCTCTACTAGCTACCTCCTTACTCTGAAATTCTTGCTCCATTTATAATAACCAAGCACTTTATAGCTGAGTAAAGAGTGGAAGGTAGCGATGAAGAACAAAATGTGGTTTTGGTATAAGACTTTTTTGTCAAAAGATCTGAGATCATTTTCATTGTGTGGTGTCTTGAACTCGGAGGATATCTGGTCATTATGCACAAGATGTTTTTAATCTCATTGTAGTGTAAAGAAATGTCTTTAAGAGAGTGAATTAAGAAGAGTTCAGCATGTTTTGGTATCAGTAATAAAGACTGTGTGCTATTTATACCTTCCTGGTCATTGAAATTTAAAATAAAAAAAAACATACTCTGTAGTGGATCTATATTTTTAATGTCTGTGGGATGTCAAAAAATGTCTTGTAGATTGGGTATGGTTTTATGAGCTTATAAATATTAATGTATTTGAGAATTTGTACCCACAAGGAAGATGTTGCATGTGAATTGTCTTCTAAGATTTTAAATCTTGGTATTTTTAAAAATTTCCTAGATTTGAAAACAACATTTAAATATTAATACTAAGCTCTAATTAAGAATGCAACATTTTTGAATGCAATGCATAATATACTGTTTTTATTTCAGATGTATTCCAATTTCACCAGACGAATCCATTGTGTAGTAGGGGGAAAGGAAGAAAAGGGCTAATCCTGAGCGACGGTGTATAATTTGCATGCTTAGTGTGCACACACCCAGGTATCCTGAATTTGTTTCTAGTATGCATATAACACAGTTTTCTTTTAATATCTACACATATATATATATTTACATATATATGTAGATACATTTCTTTACTATCTATCTATATATATATGTGTAGAATAGTTTAGTGCATACAACATGTAACCTGATAGAAAGCCATATTACAAGGTTGGAAAAAATGATTTACATTTTAGATAAAAATAATGGTTCATGAAATTGTAAAAATGCTTATATAATCTTCTGTCTAAAACCAAACCTGGAAAATGTTGTAAAACTAGCTTATGTGCAGAATGAGGATGAAAATTGTAAATTCTTCTCTACTGCCTTCTGGAAAATCATGACAATCTGGTTTGCAGCAAAACTAAAACTCTAATATTGTTGCAAAACATCAGTGTCACATTACTAAATTCAGGCAGTAATGTGGCTTGAGTGTTCTAACAATCCTTACCATCACACAAGAAGTTAAAAATGCAATATAATAATTCTGCAGATTGGTTATAAAAGTAATCAGTTGTAGTAGGGTGAATGATGAAATATGGGTATCAGCCTATGTTTTATTATTTTTGAAATGATTTGTTTGCATTTCATTGCTGATAGAGCATTTCTGTGTTTTGTTTGAACAATTTAGCAGCTTGCATAAAGTTACATTGCCTGTTTTTTTTTTTTTTTGGTATATGCAATAATGTCAATAATGTCAATAAGCAATAAATTGCATGTTGTATGCAAGGTATTGGTACTTCCTAATAAAAGAAAAGAACACAGTTTCTTATTCTGTGATTTTTTTTCCTCCTTAAGATACGAATAGGTTATGTACTTACAATAAATGTATTGTGAAAAATGAACTTACTTTGGAGTGAGTTCCCAGACACTTGGCTCATGTGGTGTCTTGAAAGTGTATGCTGAACCTTTTTTGTTTTAAAAAGGCGAGGAAGGAGCACGAGGCCTGAGCAAGACCTTTTCAAGTGACAGGAGTTTTAAAGACTGAAATTCTGCCTAGGACGCTTAGGGCCACAAATGTGACTTAATCTAAAATTTAGGGTGGGTATTGAGGAAAAAATCATTTTGTATTTGCTAGGATAATGATATCACACTTGATTGCAATGATACTACCCGTGTTCCGGACCGAGGCTGGCCCCGTGGTTGCAGGGCCCGGCGCAGAGAGCTGCTCTCGCTGGTCTGTTGTGCGTACGGTGGGTTACAGGGCCCTTTACTGAACACCAAGAGGGGCCGTTCCCTAGCAGGGCCATTCCTCGGCTCTGTATGTGCAGAGAACCAGTGCATGGTGCAGCAGGAACCGCTCGTGTTTGAACTTACTATTAAACTACCAGAAGAAAATTCAAAGCACTCCCCCAATTTCACTTTTTTTCCTCTCTTACATTTCAGAGGGGGTTAGTTTCATTTGTAAATGATATCATTTGTGTGCCAACTTTACCATTCTGATATAGAAAACCACTTGTTAAGAGCACATCTGTGTGGAAACGACTGTCTGGGCAAGCCTGGCCGTGTCACTGGGGGTCAGGGCCACACAGGCCCGTTCCCAGGCCCGGGCTTGGTGGGCAGCGCTCAAGGGCACACAGGAAGGACTGAGCGGCTGCCAACAAGGGCGCCTTTCAGCCGGCCCTTCCTACCCGGCACCCAACGCGTCTCGCAAGCGTGAGAAACGCGTCGCCAGCACAGGGGGCATAAAGTGTTCCAGATATCCACTTCCTCTCCTTCATATTTTAGTGCAAAGTTGCTATTCATTTTATCTCTCTGTTTTTATTTATGTTTTGTGTCTTCTCTTGTTGCGCATTTTGTTCTGTGTTTGCACTAGTGCGGTAACTCCGTGTTAGAGTCTTTTGCTGACTTTTTAACTCTTGTTCGTCACGGGGGAGAGCTGCAGGCGTCTTAGATAAGGGGCTCCCGGTGGCAGTGTATTCCGGGCTTGCTCCGAAGCGCAGCTCTCGGGATAACACAGGTGTAGTGATGTGAGGTTACGTGTAAGGGTGTCTTCGGCCCCGAAAGCGAAGCCGGACGACGCCGAGGGATCGCCTGCAGCTCCGCGGCTGCGGGCGCCGGGACGCGGCCCGTGCG